>MDKI01115295.1:0-34070 GCA_005239505.1 Nicotiana paniculata
CGTTGTCAGCTGCTTGTGGCTGTGCGCTCACGAGGGAAATTGGTGGGGGCGACAGAGGCACATACACGCTTGTCACTTGGCGCGGCCAAGACCACGGGGCCGTCCGTGGCTCTAGGCGTTGAGAGGCTTGCTGGGACGCCACGGGGCGCGTCCAAGGGGTCATGGGGCATGGTTAGAAAGCCGCCCATGACATACTTACGTTGTAATTGACGCAGCCCGAAGAGTCCCCATTATGTCAAAACAGTTTGGGAGAAATAAGCTCTAAAATTATTATTTTAATTTTCTAGTAGCTACTATTCTTTCGTTGTATTATCAACAACATTAACTAATATAAATAATATGACACAGACAAAGGTTCTAAACTTGGAGAAAAATGTTAAATTTTTATTTGGGTTCCAAATTAAAAAGTCGTGTGCTTGGGTTAATGTAACAGAAAGATGTTATTGGGTTACACAAAATGCATAGCAGAAGACATAAAAGAGTCATGGTTTTGGTAGGTACTTTGAGAAACTCTTGAATAAGCACTATGATTGTTCAAAGATTAACGTGCTAGTTTTGTTACTAATTAAAAGTTAAGGATAATAGATCCTTAACTTTGAATTCCAAGTTCAAAAGTTAAGGACACTTGGCCCTTAACTTTGAATTACAAGTTAAAAAGTTAAGGACACTTGGTTCTGAACTTCAAGTTTCAAGTTCAAAAGTTAAGGACACTTGTCCTTAACTTTGAGTTACAAGTTCAAAAGTTAAGGACACTTGGTCCTTAACTTTGAATTCCAAGTTCAAAAGTTAAGGACACTTGGTCCTGAACTTAGACTAACAAGTTCAAAAGTTAAGGACATGCAGTCCTTAACTTACAGTTACAAGATCAAAGTTAAGGACAATAGGTCCTTAACTTTGACTTACAAGTTCAAAAGTTAAGGACACTTGGTGCTGAAGTTTGAGTTCCAAGTTCAAAAGTTAAGGACACTTGGTCCTGAAGTTTGAGTTCCAAGTTCAAAAGTTAAGGACACTTGGTCCTGAACTTGGACTAACAAGTTCAAAAGTTAAGGACAGGTAGTTCTTAACTTACAGTTACAAGATCAAAAGTTAAGGACAATAGGTCCTTACAAGTTCAAAAGTTAAGGACTCTTGGTCCTGAAGTTTGAGTTCCAAGTTCAAAAGTTAAGGACACTTGGTCTTGAACTTAGACTTACAAGTATAAAAGTTAAGGACACTTGGTCCTGAACTTAGACTAACAAGTTCAAAAGTTAAGGATAAGCAGTCCTTAACTTACAGTTACAAGATTAAAAGTTAAGGACAATAGGTCCTTAACTTTGACTTACAAGTTCAAAAATTAAGGACGCTTGGTCCTGAAGTTTGAGTTCCAAGTTCAAAAGTTAAGGACATGTATTCCTGAAGTCCTGAAGTTAAGGACATGTAGTCATGAAGTCCCGAAGTTATGTTCAAAAGTTAAGGACATATAGTCCTGAAGTCCTGAACTTAGAGTTCCAAGTTCAAAATTTAAGGACATATAGTCCTGAAGTCCTTAAGTTAAGTTCAAAAGTTAAGGTCATGAACATAAGGGTATTTTCGTCCGGGCAGTTAAAGTATTATTAAAGTAGTAAGACTAAAGACATTTTAAGCAGTGGCTTAAAAGTAAATACATGTGTTATTAGTGGCTAACCGCGCACTTCCCCAGAACCCATTTGTGGTTCTTTTGGACAAGTGCGATATAAATGTGTGTAATTAAAGAGTGACCATTCTATATATAGCGCTCTTTTAAAGATCGTTATAATTTAACGGTATTTTAGTTGTTAAAGTATAGCGCTCTTTTAAAGAGTGTTGTATATGTATAACGCTAATATGAACCTCGCTATACCTGTTTGTGGGCTCACCAATAAGTCTCTTGCGTTTAACTGACATAAGAATAATTCAAATCGGTATAGCGCCCTTTAAAAGAACGTTATACCTCAAAAAATTCAACCCCCCCCTCCCCCCGAGCTAGGCATTGCCTTATTTAAAGGCGTTAGGATTTTACAAAAATCCATTCAAAAAATATTCTAACTCACGTTCAAACTTTTATTTTTTTCATAATGTCTGAAGAGCGAAAAATAAGGGTTTCATTGTATTGGGGGGTGAGGTTATGGTGGCGAATAACTCTGTGAGCTGTAGTTTATCTCCATAGTGTCATGTTAAATTGTCACTTACAATGGAGTGTGATCGATTGGTATCATTGTTATGTAATAAAATGAGTGTGAGGAAACGTTCGGTGAACCTTAAAGTAACTGGAAGATATCTATATTCCGTCACTCCGCAAGGGGTTGCTTGTTACGCTGAGTTTAATATCGACGATGACCGGATGAATACCGAAATTTCTTGTAATAAAAATATTGTAAATGTACATCAAGGTTGAAGACGTTCCCAATAATGAGGTTGCGCATAGTAGGGATAACCCCCAATCGGGTGGTTATTCTGGAGCAATTTTTGCCGGACAGGTTCCGGATGAAAGAGTTTGCCTTGATTTAAACTTATCACCACCGGCGAATGAGCAGCGAGAAAATAATTTCTCTCCTGCTTTACATAATCCACAAGACGAGTGGTAAACTTCAATTTTCCTTTGTGTTACGATGTATATTTTTGTTGTATTTAATTTGTATTAATGCTCATATATTTCACGGGGGATATCAACTAGATATGAATTTTACAAGTCATCACCAATAGGAAAATGCCCATCGTGGAATGTCATCACATTACGACTTGTAAGTGAAGTGATACAGCTATATGGAAATTATTTATTAATTTCAGTAGCTTATTATTTTATTATTTGTGCAATGAAAATGAGCAAGTTGAACCACTTGTCCTCACTCAATTGCCCGAAGATGACATATTAAATTGGGATATGGCAGATGCACAGAGTGAGGAAGAGAACAGTGATTATGACAACAATGTCGATAATTCCGGAGACGACACACCCTTCCCTCGTGAGGATGGTGATGATGAGGATGAGAATGAAGGACCTGATTTGACGAGGGAGTATGCTCCACCCCCCCCCCCCCCCCCGTTAGACCAAGAGTGTACGAGTCTTTAGTGTCGTTTCATTCAAGGAAGATTCCTTACCTTGATAACTTGCCAAGTATACAGGATGTGGATGCTCTCACAAGGGATTTTGATGAAATTCGAACATCAATGTAGGATGATTCTAGACCAATGGTGCTGGCAAAGGACATGTTTTTTCCTGATAAAGTGCGCATAAGCAGGGCGGTAAAAATGCACAACGTAAAAGAGTGTCGTGAGATGATGGTATGGGAGTCAACTCCGGAGGTATACAAGGTTGTTTGCCGCAGATGGTTTACGGGTTGTCATTGGATGTTGTCTGCGAGCAAGAAGAAAACAAGTTTGTGGCAAGTGGGTAAATACATTCCCACCCACAGATGTGAAATGGACACATTCATTGGGAATCACTTCAACTTGGATATTGACTTGATTTCTCTTGTCCTTATTCCACACCTTGAAGCGTCCATAAGGTATAAAATGAAAGAGTGCATTACATCAGTCCACTAGGAATATGACCATACCATTACCAAAAGAAAGGCATTTCTCGGGCGCAAACGTGCGTTTGAAATTGTTTATGGTAACTGGGATAAGTCATTTGCAGCTCTACACAGGTACATGGCCGCACTGCAACACTTTAACCCCAGGACGGTTGTTGAATGGAAGCTTGAGCAGAGTCCGGGAAAATCAGAATATATATTCAATTACGTGTTCTGGGCATTTAAACCAGCAATTGATGGTTTTTCGCATTGCCGGCCGGTAATATCCATAGATGACACTCATGTCTATGGAAAGTATGATATCAAGTTATTGATAGTCGTTGCAGTAGATGCTAATGGACAAATATTTCCTCTAACTTTTGTTGTTTGTGCTAATCAAAGCCAAGAGACGTGGACGTTTTTTTGAACTATTTGAAAGAGCACGTTGTCAAACAGCGTTCCGGTATTTGTCTAATATCTTATCGGCATAGTGGTATCTTAAGTTCTGTAGAGAACTTGCCTACATGGCAAGAACATTATGCCTACCACCGTCACTGTATGAGAAATTTTAAGGTGAATTTCGAGAAGCACATCCCAACAAGGATTTGCATGGTTTGATGCGGATGGCAGCAACAGACCACCAAGAGCATAAATTTTGGAGGCACATGGAATCTATCAGGCAGGAAGACGCGAGAGCCTACCATTGGTTGATGCGACATGAGCTTCACAAGTGGACTTTGCATACGGATGGTGGAAGAAGATGGGTAATTCTGACTACAAACGTGTTAGAGTCTTTCAACGGGTTATTGAAGTCGGCAAGAGGATTGCCTGTCACTGCCATGGTGTGGATGTCGTTCAAGTAGATGGCGGAAAGGTTTGTTGAAAGGGTTGCAGATGCGACGTCATTGATGGAAAGGGGTGTTGAATTTATGCCAATGCCAATGAAGATATTTGAGAAATACAGGCGGCGAGCACATTGGCATTCATTTTTGCAGTATGATCACGACAGAAATGTTTTTGAAGTTCGCACCGATGTCCATCAAAACCGGGGGAATGATGTACATACCATAAATGAATCTAGAAGGTTATGCTCTTGTGGGAAATAGTCCATCTACCACATGCCGTGCTCGCATGCCATTAGGTGCTTTCAACATGTTGGTTTAGGGCCAACCAACTACGTTGATAAACAATATAGTGTTGCTTCTTACTTAAACACTAATAGTAGGCAGTTGCAGCCAGTGGGTGTTGAGCATTATTGGCCGCCGGGACCATTTAATATGGTGTGTAACAAGGTTTAAGATAAATTTTGACTAGATAGAATTGAAAAGAATGAACAGAGGTATTCGAATATGCTGTCACCTGTAGAAGCGACAAAAATTCACATACGTCATACTGGGTGCCCATGTTCGCCCAGCACAAATGCCTGTACATGTAGGCGAGAACAACAACACCCCAGTTGTACTGGGGTAAAATCATCTAGCAGCTGAAGATGATGAAGAAATCGCAAGCTGACTAGGTTCCCGAAGTGTTCTGGAACAAAACCCCACCAAACAGAAGGAGCAGCAGCAACCTCGTATACCGGTGAATATGTAGATCATCTATCCCGCCGGTGATGTCGGAGTGTAATATCTCCAAATGTTGTCTAATAGCTGTCAAACTCATGCGACTGGCCCCTGAGTATGCAGTCTCATCCTGTGGCCTGAAGCCAGTGGACTGCTGCAGCATGTCCAAATACTGGCCACGCGTCATCTCTCTCATGCCCTGAGGTAGTGCAACGGGCAGCCCATATAAAACCTCCACGTCATGCAGGGTGATGGTGGCCTCGCCAATGGGGCAGGTGGAAAGTGTGTGTCTCCGGTCGTCACCACTCTATCAAGGCCGTGATAAAAGACCAGTCGAGCTGCAGCCGCCCGATCTCAAAATCCTGTAGAAGCCCGTATCCCGCAGGCGCTGGACTACACGGGGATGGAGAACTCTGCCTTCATAAAATCCAACAAGTCGTCCATTCTCCTGGCGCGGAGAGTCTGGTCCAGTAGCTCTCCCTCCCATACGTAGGCGGACCTATGATCGCCCTGTAACACTAATAGCTCATCGGAAACAGGTCTGGGATGCATAGGCGGCACGTCCATGTCGTCTACTGTAAATTAAACAATATTAATTGTATGTTTGAGCTGTAAATTTAATAATTATTTCTTATCATATTTATTTGGACAAAGTATATATCTATAGGTTTCAGGCTCGATATTTGAGGCCCAGTAGCACCAAGCTATCCTGATTTCCTGTATGTGTCAATTTTATTATTTTCGTAATTTTGTATGTTTGATATGTAAATTAAATAATTATTTTTAATCATATTTAATTGGACAGAATATATACCTATGGGTTTGAGGCTCCATATTTGAGGCCCAGTAGCACCAAGCTATCCTGAATTCTTATGTGTGTAATTTAATATTTTCATAATTTTGTATGTTTGTTTTGTAAATTACATAATTAATTTTTATAAATTGTACACAGTATGTGCTAGATCTATCAGTATAAGAGATACTTAAACTACAAGGATTCTACGTTAAAAGGCTCTACATTTTACTACGCTAAAAGGGCACTAGTCTTTAAGCAAATAAATAATCTGAACTAGATAAAAACAACAAATACATTTTAATCACAAAACATTCACGAAAATACATATAATACAGTTAAAGAAATTTATTAACATTTTTATTAACAAAAAATAATGATTTCTCAATTTTTATACATTTTTTTAGAACACTAATATCTTAGTCTGGATAAAAATAACATACTAGTTTAATCAAAAAAATGATGCAAAACAACATGGAAACACATTTAAAACAACTAATATGAATTATTATATAAGTTTCGACATAAACTAAATCAAAATACCACGATTTATTTTTTTTCGGAAAGTCGATGAATTGAAAATTTGATCCCGAAATGAGGAAACCACATCAATAGAAGGTTTGGCTAGGATGTGAGACCTACAATCTTATCTTTTGTGTGACGGATGGGGTCCACCACATTTCAAAACTACACCAAACCAACATCCGAATATTTACTTGTTCCACTATTTTAAAGGGGAATGAAAGTCTCGTCACTCTGGCCAATGGTGTTGGAGAATTTTACAGTCTGGGGTGTGTTTGATATGACGGAAAATATTTTCTCATTTTTTACTTTTTGATTGTACAAAATAGTTTGATAAATGCTTTTCTAGATATCATATTTTCCTGAAATTGGAGAAAAAATGACTTCTCTTGAAAAAGTAAGGAAAATATTTTCCAAAAACTCCACTTACCCTCACATCTAATCCCAATCCACCTCGTATACAAAAGAAATTATTTTTTGTATTTTCAATTTTTTATTTTTTCATTTTTCTGAATCACCCACTCCAACTCCACCCCCACCACCCCACCCCCACCTCCCGGCGAAATTTTTTTTTACTTTTTTTTGTATTTTCGGTTTTCTGCACCACACACCCCAACCCCAACCCCGCAATTTTTTTTTGTATTTTCATTTTTTTGTTTTCTGTACCACCCACCCCACCCCCACCTCCCGGCGAAATTTTTTTTTACTTTTTTTATTTTGTTTTTAATTTTCTATTTTCTGTTTTTTTTTCTACACCACCCACCCCCCGCAAAAAAATATTTTTTTTAAATATTTTCAGATTCTAGTTTGTTTAATTTCCAATTTACATGCTAGAAATTTTACGAGTCCAAAGTTATGAGTTCGGAGGTTTTTGTGTTTGAAAGTTTTCGAGTTTAGAAATTATAGAGTTTACGGGTTCGAAAGTTCAGCGGTTTAGAAGTTTATGGAATTTGTGCGTTTGGAAGGTTGTTGGTTCGAAAGTTTATGGCTTCATGTTTATTGTATCTAAATTATCATTTATGAATACTCTTGAGAAGTTATTTTCCTTAATTTGCGTATCAAACACCGAAAAATGAGTAAAATTACTACTTGTTTTTCAAGAAAATATTTTTCACGGAAAACATTTTTCATTATACCAAACACACCCTTGATGTCCATACAAACTAATGATGTCATCTGTTTGTATGGGATAATCCCCGGCTCAATAACAATTGAGTTGAAAACTTGGTGCTATTTATACTTCAGTCCCCTGTACAATTTTGAATTTAATAAAATGCGCCTCTTATGTGTAAAAGATATATACTTTACGTGTAAAAGTAATTCTCTCATGTATAAAAAGAAAGGTAGGGTTATAAAACTAACAAGTTTGTGAAAAGCCAAAAAACTTATATTTTTTTCTATATGTACAAAAAAAAATAGGACAATATTTATCCGGTTGCTAGCTCTTTTTATTTATATAAGTATCTTAGTTTTATATATATATATATGGTCAAAAACTATGACTTATATATAATTTATATATAACTTTTTGTTGAACAGATTTAGTCAACAGCTACAACTTACTTACAACTTAAATACAACTTGTATTTAATTTTTTATTCATAAAATTTGGTCAAACACATATTACATATAATCTATGTTAGTTGTATATATTTTGTATGTCGTTTGTACGCCCGACATACAGTTTGCATATAATTTATTTGTGTCTTCGTCTTCAAGTTTCAATATAAAATTTTAACCAAAACCAACTCAAAACTTCACCAAAAACCCCTCAAATTTGAGATGTAAACTCCAAAAAATATTTCTAATTATTTTCAATAATATTCAATCAAAACAAATACTAATAATTTTGCAAAATTAGATTTTTCGAATTCAAGGTTTTGAAACTTTTTAATTGAGTGTCAATGGAATTTAAGCTTATGTCTCTACGGTCTAATTTTATTTTTCATTATAAATTTCAGTTTAATTTCAATCATACAGCCTTTAATTTTCTACAGGCCTAAAGATTTTTATGTTTATTTTATCTACGATTCAAACATGAAATTCTATTGGGCTGAAAAAGCCCTTGCGAAAGGAAGACTTTGAGGTTGCTACAATTGTTGTTATGCTAAAAATCCCAATACATCTACAAGGGTAGTGGGATGACATTTTGGAACTTGCTATTCTAAGGCCTGATATTGGAAACCTTGCTACAATTGAGAATCTAGAATTAGGGAGGAAGAAAGGAGAGAAAATGGGGAAGATTGTAGCGTAATATTTCATTTTATATGAATGATGAATATTCGTATGAAAATGTAATTAAGTGATAATCTCTTTAAGAAGGATAAATAAGATTATAATGTTGCATACATAAGTAAAATGTTACTTTTAATGAGAAGTGCTATTTGTATATCATGCCCCTTTATAATTTTGAATTTAAGAAAATGATTTTTTTAGATCTTTTATGTGTAAAAGACAGATATTTTACGTGTAAAAATAAATCTCTCATGTATAAAAAGAAAGGTAAGGTCGTAAAATTAAATTTGTAAAAAATAAAAAAAACCAATATGAGTGCTATTTGTACATCATGACCCCTCACGATAAGAATTCCAACAACTGAGAAGAATACTCTAATTAGAACTAAATCAATTAACGAAATTAAAGAGATAGAAACTCTAGAAGGAATTAAAAGAGCAGAAAGAACTTCAGACTTTACTAAACGTAAAGGGTGATAATTGATGTATGACATCAATTAACTCCAAAAAACGACAAGTAAGAATTAAAATATAAAAAAATAAAAAAAATTACCATCAAGAATCAAGTTTAAAGTAAATTCAAATTTCAATCTAAAACAATAGTAGAGATGAAACCAAATAGCCACTCTAAATGGCTGCTATTTAGGAATTAGTCAGAGTCTCCTGAATTTTAGATTTTCAGTTCAATTTCTCAAGATAAAAATATCCTAAGTTGTTTTGAAGTTAAGATTTTTAGTTTAAAATTTCATGACAAAATAAGTACTGACTAATTTCTAAATAGCATCCATAAGAATAGCTATTGTACAAATGAGGAACTTCTCTATTCAAAAAATGTACAGGAAAATTCGAGGAGAGTACCCTAAATGCTCTTGGAGAAGACGATATGTAACAACTATGGGGCTCCTAAATGGGTGTTCATATTGTATCTAAACTTACAAGGGAGACTACAAACAAGGGATATAATAGCCGGATAGAGTCAAATTGAAGATATGACATGTCCATTGTGTGCATGCGAGCCTGAAACAACTGGTCATCTGTTTTTTAAATGTGCAGTGACATCACAAGTGTAGGAGAGGATATTGGAACGACAGGGAATCATAATGAGGGCTCAAGGATGGTCTGAAGAAGTCCAATGGGCAGAGATTCATGCAAATGGTCATTCACCAATGGCAAATATGTACAAGCTATGCATATCTGCGAGTGTTTATCATATACGGATGAAAAGCAACTTGAGGATATTCTAAGGAACGACCAAGCCAAAGGAAAATATTATACAAGTGATAGCACATGGGATCTGTAGTCGTGGAAATCTAAACAGGAAGTTAGCTGGGAAACTACAAGATATGAAATGGTACCCTACAGGTTGAGGATATCCTAACTTGTATTCTGTCAAGAACCCACTCGTAGAGTAGGAAGATATTTTTTTTTTGAGTCTAGGACTTGGGGCATGATGTCCAGGTTCTTATTTCTATTAAAGAAATTCTATCTTTTTTTCTTTTTTAAATATTCGTCAAATATGATTTAATACAAAATTATTTTATATCATAAATTTTTAAATAATATAATTTGTAAGCAAGTATTATATATTATATATATTAACAGATAATTCAAATAAAAGTGAAATCATTGAGATACAAGATAATTAAGTACATATTACATTATGCTAAAAGATTAAATATTACATAAATATTCAACTTCCACGTCTAGTATGCTCCCACAAATGATCTATTAACGCATTACGAAATACAAAAATGAGCATTTTTTTCCTTATTTTTTTTGGGTCGAGTTAAAAATTGCTCAAATTGGTGATATTCATCTACTATCATTTCTGCCTTTGGAGGTGGACACTCCCAATAAAATTAACTTACAATTTTACATAAAAATAATAAATGCATAAAAATTAATTTATCAAAATTATACGCCAAAGTTAAGATGTAAAATTAATATTATAAAAATATGTAAACATAATTAGAGATAAATTAAAAAGAGTTAAATAATAAAAATAAGAATAAAGTAACGATGAATAGTAATGGAGGAGATGAAGTGGGCATTTGGACATAAGAATTGTAAAATTCCAATACATGGTGAAAGAAATTTTCAAGTGAAAATGGCATTTGAAATTTTTAGAGTTGTGTTTGGACATGAATATAATTTTGGGTTGTTTTTGAAGTTTTGTCAGTGATTTGAGCGAAAATTTTGAAAAACTGTCTTTTGGAGTTTTTCAAATTTTTCGAAATTTTTCAAAATACATCTTCTATTGAAAATTAAAAATTTTATGAACAAACGTCATTTTGAAAAAAATTGAAAGTTTTTTGAAGAAAAGAGAAAAACTTTTTATGTCCAAACGGGCTCGTATAGTGTCACTCCATATTTGGAGTAACATTATTCATCCCCCATTTTGAGGACAAAAAGGGGGAAGTATTGGAGCCGTATTTTAGCAAAAAGGGCTGCATCATAGAGAAATGGGGAGGGTTGGAGATGCCCTCAACACACTATGACGCTATTGTAACGACCCGACTGGTCGTTTTGAGCTCCAATGCGTTGTTCATCGGTTTGAAGTCGTGAGCAGCTTCGTTTCAGATATTATGACTCGTGGGCGTGGTCGGAATTGAATTCCAGGAAGTTTAGAATTGATTTGGAAAGAAAATTCTCATTTCAAAAGCCTTAAGTCGGAGAAATCAACTAAGATTGGAATTTTGAGTTAAAGACCTCTGAATCAAGATTTGAAGGTTCCAACAGGTTCGTATGATGATTTAGCACTTGGGTGTATGTCCAGCTCGAGGTTTGGATAACCCGGGAGCACTTCGGCGTATATTGTGGAAGTTAGCATTTTAGAAGGATTTCATGAATTTGGGCTTGAAGTGCATATCGGTGAGGGTGATGTCCGTTTGGGATTCCGAGTCTGGGAATAGCTCTGTATGGTCATTTGGAATTAGGAGCGCGATCGGAAGTGAATTTGGATGTCCATAGGTCATTTTGGGGTGATTTGGTTAAAGATAGAAATTTGAAGGTTTTTGAGAAATCCGACCGGAAGTGGAAGTTTTGATATCGAGGTCGGAATGCGATTCCGGAAGTTAGAGCAGGTCCGTAATGTTGAATATGACTTGTGTACAAAATTTGAGGTCAATCGGGTGTGATTTGATAGGCTTCGGCGTCGGATGTAGAAGTTTAAAATTCTAAGTTCTTAAAGAATTGGATTTGAGTGCGATTCATGATTTCGGTTGTTTGATGTGATTTGAGGGCTCGAGCAAGTCCATGTCATGTTTTGGGACAGGTTGGTGTGATTGGACGGGGTCTCGGGGGCCGCAGGTGGATTCCGGGTGATTGACGGATCAATATTTGAAGTTGGAGAAGGCTGAAGGTTGCTGTCATCTGGTGTAATCGCACCTGCGGAGCCACATGTGCGGCTAAGGGCGCCGCAGGTGCGAGATTGGGGCTTGAGCTGAGGAGGCCGCAAGTGCGGAAGATTGGTCGCACCTGCGGAATCGCAGGTGCGAAGAGGGGATCTCAGGAGCGGGAATTTGCTGGGTCAAGTCAGAGCCGCACCTGCGATGGTATTTCCGCATGTGCGGAGCCGTAGGAGCGGCCATTGGATCGCAGGTGCGAAAGAGGCCTGGGCAGAATGTTTTAAAGTCGGGTTTGTGCCATTTCTCTCACATTTTTCATTTGATTGGGTCGATTTTGGAGGATTTCAAAGGGATATTTTAACCAAGCATCAAGAGGTAAGTGATTCCTTCTCATTTCCAAGTTAAATACAAGATCATTACATAAATTCGATATGGGAAATTGTGGAAAAATTGGGATTTTTGAAGAAAACCTAGAAAATGTAAATTTAGAATTTAGCCACGAATTTGAGTATGGAATGTAGAGAAAATTTCATGATTGAACTAGTAGGGCTATGGGTAGAATGTATCTTCGAGAATTTCAGATTTCCGGGCACGTGGGCCCGAGGGCATTTTGGTCTTTTTCTCCGAGCGGGGTTGGGAAAGTATATAATATGAAATTTTTGTATTAGGATGAATTTTCATTGCTTTTCCATTATGTGGTAGTTTCGGAGCGTTTTGCGTCCCTTGGAGTCATCGGAGGGGCTTGGAAGCCGGTGTGGGAATTTCGTAGCGAGGTAAGTCTCCTTTCTAACTTTGTGAGAGGGAATCGCCCCCTAGGTGAATTAATTCAATACATGCTATTATCTTCGGGGACTACGTACGCACGAGGTGATGGGACTCCATGCGTAGCTACTATTATGCCATATCCGGGTAGTCTAGGACCCACTAGCATGCCTTACGTGTTGTACCTATAACCCTGCCTGTAATATTAAACTGCTAATATAATCGAAGACGCAATTGAATATCTAAAAGAAAGCTAGAGTTCATATCGTTAATCTTCTAGAAAGAGAATTGGTTCCGCTGCGGATATATGTGTATCTGGACTGGGTTGTATCATTGAGTATCATTAAACTTGACAAATGAGTTTCAAAAACAAAGATTTAAAAACTATATTTCATGTTCTTTTAAAAAGGATTTTTACCATTTTCCTGAAGAAAATTGTTTCTTGATAAAAATAAGGATGTATTATGTAATATGTGTACATATGAGCACCTGAGTCGCATGTATGATCGCGAGCAGGCTAGCCTTATAATTTTTATGTTGACCGCGTCGCATGATCGATTCGCGAGCGGGGAAAACAGATGCATCTATGGTTCGAGCCGTTCGACCCTCGCAGTGCACAATTTATTATTGTTGGTCCGCGCCATTTGACCCTCGGCATTGCTTGCGCATGATATTTACTGCGTAGTTGCTATGATTTTGCCTGATTACTGTCCTGAAATATTAGGTTGTCAATTGAATGACAGAGATTTAAAGTTATTAAATATTTTTGGAAGAAGTTGTTCCTTCCCGTCGATAAATTATCATTTGATTAAATCACCATGTTGTTTAATTGCTATTAATATGACGAGGATATAAAGTGTTAAACGTGAACGGAGTCGAAAATGTTTATTCCTGATTTTAATGAATTGCCTATGATAATCATGCTTAGTGTGACTCTTAAATATTTTAAATTGACCTTTAGTAAGTGTCTAATTTGACCTTTCGTCACTACCTCTCTGAGGTTAGGCGGGCGACTTACTGAGTACACGTTATTTTTGTACTCATGCTACACTTGCTGTGCATTTTTATTGCACAGGTACCTTCATAGAAATGTGGAGGATTCAGAGACTTAGGCGAGCTGCATCATCTGGAGGCGATCCGCAGCTGACAGAGTCTCCTTCGTACTGTATCCATTTCATTTAAATTTCCTTTTCGAGTTGTATTTTGGACAAGCTTGTAACGATTGTTGAATTCCTAGAAATTTCTCATGTACTTATGACACCGGGTTCTGATATATGTATTGGGATATAATTGCTTAAGTGTAATCTTGAAAACCTTAATTAACAAACTTTTATTTGGTTAATATGAAATTAAGTGAAAGGAAATGTTTTCATAAGTGTTAAAACCGGAAAGTTATTTCAATTAATTAATGAGTTGGCTTGCCTGACATGGATGTCCGACGACATCACGAGCTTAGGAATTTTGGGTCGTGACAACATGGTATCAGATCGCTAGGTTTTCGTAGGTCTCACGAGTCATGAGCGAGTCTAGTAGAGTCTTGCGGATCAGTACGGAGACGTCTGTAGTTATCTTCGAGAGGCTACAGGGCTTCTAGGAGTACTTCACTCCTTGATTCTTCATCGTCCGAGTTGATTCCTTTGAGGCTTATGCCTATGTTCATTCCTACTCAATCTTATGCGTCGCGAAGCGCTTGCTATGGATCAGGAATTTGAGGAATGGAAATGGTGCTACGAATGTAATCCAAGATGCTTCCATGTGTAATTGGTCGTGGCTGTTGTTATGGCCCTACAAAAGGGTAATATGTAATTTCATCTCAGTAGCTGTGTTTCTGGGAGCCTTAAGGTTGTGCTCAGGTAGTGATGATGTTTGCAATTAATTGTCGCGCGGTGTCGATATGTTGATAGAACGTTTGCCCGTATGTTGGGGGAGATGAATGGTTTGAAGGGAGGTCTTCTCAGAGTGTGATTTCGAGATTTCAATGCTTTTGTGACGGCAGAGGAAGGGCATGTGGGTTATGAATGGTCCGGTTGGGGTTGATAAGGTAGTAAGACTTGGTGTCTTCAAGTGAGATGGGATATGCACCTGTGACGTGTCATCATCGTCATTTATCAAATGTAATGTATTAATTTGTCGGTGCTATGAGTTCTTCGGTTGCGTGGGGTCAGAATATTGAGAAGAAGCATTGAAGAATGCGGTTGGCAGAGATCGTGAGGTGCGGTGGTTCAGTGCAGGATAGAGGTTGGTAATAGAGGCAGCTAGGGAAGAGATGATCTTCGGAGAGATTGAAGTCGTGGTGATCTGCTGGTTTGGGAGCTACAAAGAATGATCCTGGAGTGAGGCTAGGCGGTGTTTCCATTTCTAGGAGGCCAGGTGTAAGAAGCGGAAGTCGAGCAGTGGCAAAGTGGAGGAACGGCAGAATAGCTTGGAATTTGAAGACATTGTTGCGCATTTAATGGATGTCCACGAGGAGCGGACGGACTAGTACGTCGGTAAATGAATCAGGGCGTAGGATGGTGTATTGAAGTCACAGGGAGCGTGCATTTCAGCGTCATTGGGAGGTGTCCGCGGGTGATTTCCACGAGTGGGCTGTCTTCCGTGAATAGGTTAGCAATGGCGGTGTTGGCAGGTCTCGGTGAGGAGTTCTAGTGGCTAGTCGGTAGGAGGTAGAATGTGTGAAGGATGCTAGAGGATCTGAGTATTTAGGGAGCGCTAGCAAGAGAATTTGGAAGAATTGGACGGATGGGTTGAGCAAGATCGTGTTATCAAAGGAGAAAGGATCTCGCCTAGGTCTAGAGTGGTGCAAGGAGTAGCTTCGAGCTAAGTGGGGGAGTCCCACCATCTGCAGTTGGGTCGTAGGGTTGTCTTCGCATAGGGTCGCGGATTGTCGGCGTGTTGGCAAGTTATTTCAGCTAAGAGAAAGGAGTAAGATGGTAATTGTGTTGGGATTTGATGAATATGTGCAAAAGTTGGCCCTGTCGGTCCAGGGTTGGGCTTGGAAGATTCAGAACTAATGCTTAATGCATGGGCGAGTTGTAAGGTTAGTGACTCAGTCACGTGTTTCATTGAAAAGGGTGTTCCTGTGCTAGGAGAGCCCTGGAGTTGATTGTATTCAGGCCCAGTCGGAGTGGGTGACTCTCAATAGCGGTCCTAGTGAGTTCAAAAGTTAAGAATGCGGCATTTAAGGATTTCAGGCAGCAGTATGATCGAGAATCTAGCTTTTGCAGAGTAATCTCTGAGAAAAAAGAGGATGGTTGGAATATTCTATTATATGTTTCAGCATGCAGGATAATATTGGAGGAGTGAGAGAAATAGACTCTGGATTGAAGAAAAGATTGTTGGAAAGGTATGAGACGGGTTGCGGGATTTGGGCAGCATAGTATCGTGAATCAAGGTCACTCAGGATGAGTGAGGGTTGAGTTTGCTATGGGTTGAAGGAAGTTGTTACTATTCCTGAGGCAATTGAAGATGATTAAAAGAAGATAGATTGATTAGCCATGGTTGAAATGGCACATTTGCGGCAGTCATCGGTTCCTTTGATGTGATTTAGTTATGCATGTGGTTTGTGCAGGTGTGTGCAGGGCTTGTCGGCCGTCGTAACAGATCTCATGTGGGAGCATTTGAGTGTTATGGCCTGTCAGGTGTAGGCGGACCGCGGAAGGGTTATGGTGGTATAGACTACTACTTAAGGATTTGCATGGTTGGGTGATAATGGTAATTCACTCGTGTGTTGAGATGGTACTCTTGAATTGAGTCAAGTAAAAAGTTTATATATGATGAAGTGTTCACCCTATTGGTGGTTCGGAAGTTATGATGGAATTCTTGCGCTACCTCATGTTGGTTTGTTAGGTGCGGGAAGCAGTATGTAACTGGGAGTAAGAATCGAGATTAAGGTCCGATGTTTATAAGTATGTCATGAGCTCAGAAGAGTGATTTGAAATTTCAGAGTAAGCTGGTGTTATCTTCAGTGTCACCTGAGATTGAGATTCGGTGAAAGAGGCGTTGTACCATATTCATGGGTTCTTGATGTGTTTTGCGGCCTTAGTGTGGTCGGTGTTATGGATGGGCAGACTTGTTGCCTTGTGTGGAAGGTCGTGGAAGCATGATCGCGAAAAGATTGTATAAAGTGTGACATGTAGTCACTTGATGGATTTCAGATTTGGACTGAGTATAAAGAAGTGCAATATTGCTTAATTGAGAATTTACGCCTGGAGGGCGTTCAGTTCAGTTGATTATGGATTATGGGGTGTTAGTCCCGGTGATGATGGTTGTTCTCGTGTATTATGAGAGAAGGTGGGTTAATATGGACCCAGGCAAAAACTATTAGCTTAATTGGTGCAAGCAAGGTGGCTCGATGTTTGTGGATGAATTTAAATATGATTATGGGCTTCGTATGAGCCAGACATGTTCATTTTGGTAGAGCGCTTTTCATGGAAAGGTATTAGAACAACGGGTGTTGTTCCGTCTTCGTCAGATTCATGTGTTATTGTGATTGTGCCGTGCGAGTTGTGAAATAGCTTGATAATTTTCTATGTGTTGAGGTCCCGCGTAGTGGGGATGTTATGTGAGCAGGATAACTCTTGAGATCTAGAGGGTATATATATATCGCACCTCAGTTGTGCTTGAGTTATGTAGCCTACGACTTTATCAGTCTTCCCAGGATGGTATTATGCACTTAGCATGCTTATGATCGATATTCAATAAATTGTAATAGTGAGCAAATCAGCTCTGTATATATATATCTTCTTATGTAAATTTTATGTGTGGATCGGGTGGCACGTCTCCACGAGTATGTTATTCGGATCGGGTTGCATGCCGCAACCATGTGATGATGAGAAGGGTTAATATGTATTTATTTTCTTGTGTTTTATTTCCTATTTTCTAGTAAGAATATATTAGGTGCGTGAGCTGAATAGTTCCGTCCTAAGTCGTTTCTTATTATCATGTTCGAGTTATGGCGTATTGGCGCGATGTGGTATCCGATGAGGCTGTTGGTCATGTTGATGTGGTTTGTTGTCTTAGCAGAAACTGGGTGAGACGAGATTTTCGGATCAGGGATCAGTGCGATGAGGCTATGTGAAGTGTATATTAAAGAGCAAATACCATTATTCAGGTTCATAATGAATTGATGATTCTAGTCAAGATGAGGTATTCAAGGATTTGTTAACTCTGCAGTTGAGTATGAATGTTTGCGCATTTCCTCCGTTGTGGTGGTATCGCCAGCATTATAGCAGGATTTATGTAGATATATATCATGAGGTGCATTGGGAGCATCAGATTAGTGGAATTTTGGCTATTAAGGTCCAGGGAGCGTCATCATGGTCAGATGATGAGTTATACGGTGCATGGTGCTGATTCAACAAAGGTATGCGGTCATGTTCTGGTATATCGTGTGGTAGTTGATACGATGTTTATATGTTGGAACTAGGCCTGGCAGAGAAATTTCAGTTGTGTGAATGAATTCTGAGCTTATTGTATGGATAAGAGAAAAAATCTTCAGGTGTGATCAAGCTAATGTGCTCAATTGGGTTGTGGTAGCACGAGAAGGTGCTCGAGGTGTTAAACAGTGATTTTAGGTAACTCCAGAGCAGTTCTTGGCATGTTCGAGGATGAACGTCGGTTTAAGTGGGGGAGAATGTAACGACCCGACCGATCGTTTTGAGCTCTAGCGCGTCGTTCAACGGTTTGAAGTCGTGAGCAGCTTCGTTTCAGGTATTATGACCCGTGGGCGTGGTCGGAATTGAATTCCATGAAGTTTAGAATTGATTTGGAAAGAAAATTCTCATTTTAGAAGCCTTAAGTTGGAGAAATCAACTAAGATTGGAATTTTGAGTTAACGACCTCCGAATCAAGATTTGAAGGTTCCAGCAGGTTCGTATGATGATTTCGGACTTGGGTCTATGGCCGGCTCGGGGTTTGGATAATCCGGGAGCGCTTCGGCGTATATTGTGGAAGTTAGCATTTTAGAAGGATTTCATGAATTTGGGCTTGAGGTGAATATCAGTGAGGGTGATGTCCGTTTGGGATTCCGAGTCTGGGAATAGCTCCGTATGGTGGGAATTGGGAGCGCGATCGGAAGTGAATTTGGATGTCCGTAGGTCATTTTGGGGTCATTTGGCTAAAGATAGAAATTTGGAGGTTTTTGAGAAATCCGACCGGAAGTGGAAGTTTTGATATCGAGCTCGGAATGCGATTCTGGAAGTTAGAGCAGGTCTGTAATGTTGAATATGACTTGGGTACAAAATTTGAGGTCAATCAGGTGTGATTTAATAGGCTTCGGCATCAGATATAGAAGTTTAAAATTCTAAGTTCTTAAAGAATTGGATTTGAGTGCGATTCGTGATTTCGGCGTTGTTTGATGTGATTTGAGGGCTCGAGCAAGTCCGTGCCATGTTTTGGGACATGTTGGTGTGATTGGACGGGGTCTTAGTGGCCCCGGGTGGATTCCGGGTGATTGACGGATCAATATTTGAAGTTGGAGAAGGCTGAAGGTTGTTGTCATCTGGTGTAATCGCACCTGCGAGGCTTTGACCGCAGGTGCGGAGCCACAGGTGCGGCTAAGAGCGCCGCAAGTGCGAGATTGGGGCTGGAGCTGAGGAGGCCGCAGGTGCGGAAGATTGGTCGCACCTGCGGAATCGCAGGTGCGAAGAGGGGATCGCAGGAGCGGGAATTTGCTGGGTCAAGTCAGAGCCGCACCTGCGATGGAATTTCCGCAGGTGCGGAGCCGCAGGAGCGGCCATTGGATCGCAGGTGCGAAAGAGGCCTGGGCAGAATGTTTTAAAGTCGGGTTTGTACCATTTCTCTCACATTTTTCATTTGGTTGGGGCGATTTGGAGGATTTCAAAGGGAGATTTTCATCAAGCATCAAGAGGTAAGTGATTCCTTCTCATTTCCAAGTTAAATACAAGATCATTACATAAATTCGATATGGAAAATTGTGGAAAAATTGGGGTTTTTGAAGAAAAACCTAGAAAATGTAAATTTAGAATTTAGCCACGAATTTGAGTATGGAATTTAGAGTAAATTACAGATTGAACTATTAGGGCTATGGGTAGAATGTATCTTCTAGAATTTCGAATTTTCGGGCACGTGGGCCCGAGGGCATTTTGGTCTTTTTCTCCGAGCGGGGTTGGGAAAGTATATAATATGAATTTGTTGTGAGTATTAGAATGAATTTTTATTGCATTGCCATTATGTGGTAGTTTTGGAGCGTTGTGCGTCCGTTGGAGTCATCGTAGGGGCTTGGAAGCCGATGTGGGAATTTCGGAGCGAGGTAACTCTCCTTTCTAACTTTGTGAGGGGGAATCGGCCCCCTAGGTGAATTAATTCAATACATGTTATTATCTTCGGGGGCTACGTACGCACGAGGTGACGGGAGTCCGTGCGTAGCTACTATTATGCCATATCCGGGTAGTCTAGGACCCACTAGCATGCCATACGTGTTGTACCTGTAACACTGCCTGTAATATTAAACTGCTAATATAATCGGAGACGTAATTGAATATCTAAAAGAAAGCTATAGTTCATATCGTTAATCTTCTAGAAAGAGAATTGGTTCCGCTGTGGATATATGTGTACCTGAACCGGGTTGTATCATGGAGTATCATTAAACTTGACAAATGAGTTTCAAAAATAAAGATTTAAAAACTATATTTCATGTTCTTTTAAAAAGGATTTTACCATTTTCCTGAGGAAAACTGTTTCTTGATAAAAATAAGGATGTATTATGTGAATATGTGTACATATGAGCACCTAAGTCGCATGTATGATTCGCGAGCAGGCTAGCCTTATTATCTTTATGTTGACCGCGTCGCATGATCGATTCGCGAGCGGGGAAAACATATGCATCTATGTTTCGAGACGTTCGACCCTCGGCAGTGCACGACTTATTATTGTTGGTCCGCACCGTTCGACCCTCGGCATTGCTTGCGCATGATATTTACTGCATAATTGCTATGATTTTGCCTGATTACTAGCCTGAAATATTAGGTTGTCAATTGAATGACAGAGATTTAAAGTTATTAAAGATTTTTGGAAGAAGTTGTTCCTTCCCGTCGATAAATTATCATTTGATTAAATCACCATGTTGTTTAATTGTTATTAATATGACGAAGATATAAAGTATTAAACATGAACATAGTCGAAAATGTTTATTCCTGATTTTAATGAATTGCCTATGATAATCATGCTTAGTGTGACTCTTAAATATTTTAAATTGACCTTTAGTAAGTGTCTAATTTGACCTCTCGTCACTACCTCTATGAGGTTAGGTGAGCGACTTACTGAGTACACGTTGTTTTTGTACTCATGCTACACTTGCTGTGCATTTTTATTGCACAGGTACCTTCATAGCAATGTGGAGGATTCAGAGACTTAGGCGAGCTGCATCATCCGGAGGCGATCCGCAGCTGACAGAGTCTCCTTCGTACTGTATCTATTTCATTTAAATTTCCTTGTCCAGTTGTATTTCAGACAAGCTTGTAATGATTGTTGAATTCCTAGAAATTGCTCATGTACTTGTGACACCGGGTTCTGGGATATGTATTGGAATATAATTGCTTAAGTATAATCTTTAAACCATTGTTTTTAATTAACAAACTTTTATTTGGTTAATATGAAATTAAGTGAAAGGAAATGTTTTCATAAGTCTTAAAACCGAAAAGTTATTTCAATTAATTAATGAGTTGGCTTGCCTGACATGAATGTCCGGCGCCATCACGACCTTAGAGATTTTGGGTCGTGACAGCTATCTACAGTAAGTTTTTTTTGGGAGAGGGGAGGGGTGAATGAACGTCAAATTCCTTGGAAGGCCCCACATGTGTTGTATTTTTACGTTTGGGTATTGCATTGTCTTGTAGCATGTATTTTCCCAAACTTTTGTTTAGTCAATGAATAAATTAAAATTGTATAAGGATGACAACCTCTTTTTTAAAAGGCAGTATTGGAATGTGTCGGGGATCGTCTCGAGGCGGAGCACTCGTAAAACGTCCCTAGGCTTATGTGTGGAGCTTAGTTCCGTAAGACTTACGCTTTGGTCGTCGGGGCTTACGCCCCGGACACACCCAACGCCCATCATACTGGGCTCGCCTAATAGTACGTCAAATCCCTTGGAAGACCGCACATGTTTTGTATTTTTACGTTTGGGTATTGCATTGTTCTGTAGCATGTATTTCCCCAAACTTTTGCTTAGTCAATGAATAAATTAAAATTGTATTACAACAACCTCTTTTTTTAAAGGCAGAATTGGGACTCGTCGGGGATCGTCCGGGGGCGGAGCACTCGTAAAACGTCCCTGGGCTTATGTGTGGAGCTTAGTTCCGTGAGACTTACGCCTCGGCCGTCGGGGCTTACGCCCCATACACGCCCAACGCCCAGCATACTGGGCTCGCCTAATAGAACTTTATGCAATTGTGTGTAACTAACCTTGTAAATCCTCAAAATTTCTTAAAAAATCGTTGACTATTCAAAATTAGTTTTTTTCTTAATCATAAATCATTAATTTGTGAGTATCTTATGTCATAATTAAAATAAAAATTATTGCACGTTATCCAGTAAGACTACTATGATAGAGAATTTTAAATAACTCTTTCATTTGAGAAGTATTTATTTATTAACTTTTGTTATGCCTTTATTATATAAAAATCCTTAATTTTTTAATAATTTTTTTCCTAAATATTATTTTTTTCACGTTTATGAGATACAATACTTATTAATTTAATAGCTCAGTATTAGCTAGTGCAACTATTTACAAATAATTAGTTGTCATGGTATATAGTATGGTGAATTATGTGTTACTTTATTAACTTGTTGAAACTTAAAAATAAATGATGCTAGAGAATCGTATTTAAATTGTGAATTATATTTTTATATAATTTCTTTTTCAAATATAAAGAATATTAAATAAAAAGGAGTATTTTAAAAAAAAATTAAATTATAATATCGAAATTCTTTCAAGATTTATTATTCATTAAGAGATAGATATAAGATTTCGTAATGAATATATTACTTTTGATGTTTGAGTTGTAACGACGTTGCAACTAATTTGTATATTATGATATATGTCATACTTTTCGTATTATTCGTAGTTGAATTATAATTTATAAGTATTTAAAATAGATTAGTTGTTATAATTTTGTGATTTTAATGTAATTTTTATAACTATTTTTTATTATATACTATCTTAAAATTCTTGAAATTAATAAAATTTAAAGATATGTGGAACTTATGACCCATGTCTCAGGGCTAACGCCTCATCTCGTCAGAGGTAAAATACCTCGCCTCTCGCCCCGCCTTTTAAAACATTGACGACAACCATATATCGTCAGCACCACCACAATTTCAATTGGTTCGTTGTATTGTCACTTCCCCTCCCTTTATTTTTCCCCCTTTAATCCCCAGTGTTTCCAGCTGGAATCTGGACAGTGAGTTAGAGACACCCTCCTCTAAAGTTCCTTTATTCTCACCCACAATTTATATTCAATTCCTAATGCGGTTTTGCTGTAGCTTATGGGCAGCATACAGAGGTGGAATCAGGATTTCAAGCTTATGGATTGAGGATTTTAATCGTTTTAAGTTATTGGATTCTAAATTAATAATTTATACATATTTAATAGTTTTTCTTAATACAAATACATAATTTGAATCAAAGCTATTGAGTTTGACCGAATCCGTTCTCGACATTCTAGCTCCTCGTCTGATTGCATATCATGGATCCAATTTAGTCTTAAGATTAAATAGGCGATCATCATACCCAGGTTGTGGGCGTCGAATCGTGTATTAATGCGTGATATTTTAGGTATAGGGTATTTATTTGAGTGGGAGCAGGGTGGGGGAACTGGGGATTTCTAAAATTTGCCATATTAAGATATGCGCATCTTTGTTTTCTCTTACTAAAAAATGGCAAGAATCGCAATAGAATGTTTTTATTTGGTATGTGGACCCTTATTTACATTAGTGGCTATGTCTCAAAGGTAGCCTATATCCCAAGCAAATCATCTCCAACACCCAATTTAGTTCATTAAATTTGAACGCCAATAATGTGTAAGATTCATTTCTCTTATTCGCGGACTCTGCTTCCCAAAGATAAAACAATAAAACTTCTTAAGTAATGCAAGATAGAAATATTATAGGGAATAGGGAAAGCAACAAAAATATTTATTTATTCAGTTGGTAATTTCTTAGTGAAATATATATATATATAGTGTAATAGTGGCCAGTGGTTTGGCTACTATCTACGAGAACTTCAATAAAGTCCACTATATTTCAATGGACAAGCTTGGCTCGTGAGCCTCAGAGTTGTAGCTTCTTCCACTGCCACCTCAATATTTACTCGCAGAACTTGAGCGAAAAGCTCAAGAAAATCTACAGCTGCTACCACCCCAATGGATTTGTTCAAATTTATTACCAGAATTTCTGCTTCCACCATACTTTTACTCTTCTTGCTTTCTTGCTTCACTTTCTCCTCATCAGGTCAGCAATCTTGGGTTTAGTTTAGTTCTTGAATTACTCCTTTGGATTTTAAACTACTTGGTAACTCCATTTTCTTTTAATCTTGAATTGCTTCTATTGGCTATTTTTTGAGAGATTAGCATGTTTATTTATGATTTTAAGTATCAAAAAGATTGATATTTATGGTAATGATTAGTTCTCTTTTCTATGGCTGTACATTAGTTAGTGAGGGATTGTGTGAGTAATGTAATTCTGGCTAGTATTAGGCAACAGAACGTTGGGTGTTGATTTGGTCTATACTTGGGGAAATTTAACTCCAAGATTGGATATTTTGTGTCTTTTCTAGCACGATTTGAAGTAATTGAGTAGCGCTAATAGTTTCTCTATATAA
Source organism: Nicotiana paniculata (assembly GCA_005239505.1). Taxonomy (NCBI): domain Eukaryota; kingdom Viridiplantae; phylum Streptophyta; class Magnoliopsida; order Solanales; family Solanaceae; genus Nicotiana; species Nicotiana paniculata. The sequence continues at coordinate 24,566 of MDKI01115295.1, forward strand.
ATAATAATAATAAAAAATTGCGGGTCAATTTAAATCGTGAGGAGTAATCAATGTGATTCTAAAAGAAACTTACTTTTGCTTCTCTTGAGGTGTGATATAATGAATATTACAGTAAAACTCTGTCGGGTCGAATCCATTTTCGCTTTTATTAAGGTTAGTACCTCGACCATTTCAACAGGATAATGGAAAAAGTAACAGTTCTAGCAACAGTCTTCATCGTACCATGATCAAGTTTGCTGAATATAATGATATCATGAAATATATATGGCGCTTCTTTGCAGCTACTACATTCTCTGAGATACAAGATTGGAGGAAATCATTATAGTCGAGTCCCGTGCCTGAATCAGTGACTCTGTACTTTGATCATTTGCCTGTTGACTATGAACCTAAACATAAGTCTAGAACTGATAAGCAATCTGAAACAATACTGTTATTTTTTCTGCAGTCGGTCATATTGTGATATTGGAGAACTTTAGGTATCACAATTATATAACAGGTGGCATTTAAAATGGACGTTAAGATTTCTATCCAAAAAATGATTCTCAAAGTAAAAACTTTTTGTGGAAGATATATTTCATGGAAACATTTTCCACCATATCAAATGCAGATATTTTTTATTTATTTTGTGTACCAATATTAACATTGTATCTAACTTCCCCCGCCTATATTGCATTGCATGTGTGTAGGAATGTATAGGCATTTTTTGACTATATTTTACTTTTTGTTTCTTCCTTTCTCCAATAGATGCCTTTGATGCACTTGATCCAAATGGAAACATTACAATAAAATGGGATGTGATCACCTGGACACCTGATGGATATGTGGTAAGTAACAGTAACCTTGATCATCTCGTAATAATCTGGACCTCCCTTAGATGGATCACCTTCATCCTATAGGCTAATCCGAACTATATAGCATATTGTTCACCTTCTGCAACTCCCAATTTGACATGCGCATTGCTCTTTCAGTTTTTAGTTTTCTAAGTTTGATATTAGCTAAATAAATTTAACTCATCACCACCTTTTCCAAGTTAAGTCGTTTTTTCCTGAATCCGGATGCAGTTTCTAAGCATTTTTTCTTTCACTCGCTGATACAAGACCAAGTTTCAAGTTCTTGAGCAGCTAGATCTAGATTGGAACTTTATTCATCTTGATAGCTTCAGCCTACATGGCATACTTTCTTAACCTTTAAGCTTATAGTCTCTTTTGACTCCTTCCTCTTTATATCATCTTCTTATAAGCATTTCTCAAACAGGAAGTGTCTGATAATTATCCGTTTGGTTTTTAACAGGCTGTGGTGACGATCTACAACTTTCAACAATACAGGCACATTCAAGCACCAGGCTGGACTTTGGGCTGGATGTGGGCAAAGAAGGAAGTCATATGGACCATGATAGGAGGTCAAACAACAGAGCAGGGAGATTGTTCAAAATATAAAGGAAATATTCCACATTGCTGTAAGAAAGATCCGACAGTTGTTGACCTGCTGCCCGGAACTCCTTACAACCAACAGATTGCAAATTGCTGCAAGGGAGGAGTGATCAACTCATGGGGGCAAGATCCAACCACTGCCGTTAGCTCATTCCAAATTAGTGTTGGTGCAGCTGGAACAACCAATAAAACAGTTAGAGTACCTAAGAACTTCACCTTGAAGGCTCCAGGACCTGGTTATACTTGTGGACCCGCTAAAATTGTAAAACCCACTAAGTTCGTCTCTGCAGATGGGAGAAGAGTGACGCAGGCTATGAGTGAGTTACGTGGCTCAAGTTTTTTGAATTTTTCATTCTTATGGTTGGCAACTCGTGTGCCTAATGTTTTAGTCTCGACGCCTCACCCAAAAAGTAAAAATACAGAAAACCTCGTCTCAGAAGGCTGTTATTTCCCTTACAAAACATAGCTGTAACTACCTGAACGTCTTCACCTTACAAATCTTTATTGTCAAGCTCATGAAGATACATGCAGTTGCAATCTATTGAAGATTAAGTTCTAACCTTTTATACTGTCCTTGACAGTGACTTGGAATGTCACATGCACTTACTCACAGTTCCTAGCTCAAAAAACTCCTACATGTTGCGTCTCCCTCTCATCCTTCTACAATGATACAATTGTGCCCTGCCCGACGTGCACTTGTGGCTGTCAGAGTAATGGCACTCAGCGTGGAAATTGTGTAGAGTATGACCCACACTTATTTTGACCAATTTCTTGGCCTTGTTTCTATTAAGGTTTTTTTGTTAATTACTTCCTTCTCAAGCTTCATTGCAGTTCAAAAATGCCGCACTTAGCTTCAGTTGTATCAGACCATGGGAAGACCAACTACGTTCCTTTGGTACAGTGCACAAATCATATGTGCCCAATTCGAATTCATTGGCATGTCAAGGTCAACTACAAGGAATATTGGAGAGTGAAGATCACTATAACAAACTTCAATTACCGGATGAATTATACACAATGGAACTTAGTTGTCCAACATCCGAACTTTGATAACCTCACTACGTTATTCAGCTTCAATTACAAGTCACTGACTCCTTATGGAGCAATCAGTAAGTCTCAATCTTATTGTAAATGCTCTGAGATTTAGTTGCTGCTGTTTCATTTCTGAATTAGATAGATTAGCATCTTTTCTGTTCGTCTAATAATATTTCCGCTATAGTTTTTTCGACATATGTTAAAAAAAGTTGAAGTCTTTCATGTTTATACTATCTCCTATGTAAGAAAAAGGCTTTCTAAGGGCTGTTTGAAGGCACCTAAAATTGGAAGGTAATTTTGGAAAGAAAGCATCTAGTATTAGAATGTGACAATTTGTGGGATATCCTAAAAAGGGATCTGCTTCTCCATTTTTTTAATTTGATCTACATTTGTCATAACATTTGGTTGTTACCGCACTTAATATTTCGGTACCTAGATATACCTACAAGATCAGCTGAGATATTGAAAATGATACGACTAACCTTCTGGATGTTTTTACAGATGACACTGCTATGCTATGGGGTGTGAAATTCTACAATGATCTGCTGATGCAAGCAGGTCCTTTAGGAAATGTCCAGTCAGAGCTTCTATTCCGAAAGGATGCATCAACTTTCACTTTCGAGAAGGGGTGGGCTTTTCCTCACAGAATTTATTTCAATGGTGATAACTGCGTGATGCCTCCTCCTGATGCGTATCCATACCTGCCAAATGCTGGTTCTCGGTGGGAGGTCTCTCTGCTTAAATTAGTGGTGACACTGATGTCTTCGATGACAGTTGTCCTTGCTCACATTTAAAAGTATATACCTTGTATAGTGCAAAGTGTCTGTTTCTGTCGGTTATCTTTGGGTTGACACTCTTGTTACTGAGAAGACCGGCGCATTCTCCTTGGTTTGCAAAAATTAGTTTCATCCTAAAAGGGTTGCTTCCATAGTCTATTTTAGCAGTCTAATTGTATTTTGTAGGTTTGTCAAGTTCATAGTGTTTCTAGGTTGTATGAGAATAACAATCAATTCACGAGCACATAACTGTCTATATTAAATTGTTTGATGAGTTTGTTTTCTCCACTATCGCCTTGTAATGACTAGCTGTTTAAAGATACATTGCGACAGCAGTTGCATTTTGTTCCAGCCATTCGTGTTTTCCATCGATTGTGGTACAATGTTGCTGTATACCTCAGCTGAGGTACATTTGCTTTTCCAGTAATTCAACGCAGCATATATGTAAATGCTATACTCTATAAAATGTTGTCATTCTGTGAATGTTGCATGACATGAATGAAGTTTTCACATATGTATGCTTATAATGAACCAAGAAGCTCAATTTTCCTTTGGAATTGAGTGTGATATTCAATACACATACAAAATTTGTTGCAGCACATAGACATAGTCATGACTCATGACCCAGTTTGTTCTATCAAAGAATGTATCTGTGATCCGAATACCCGGAGCATGTGTTATCTTAGCTTCAAAATTTTCAGTGACTGACAAAACTGGAGGAAGGGTCAAAAGAGCACTATCAAAAGCAAAAGCAGGAAAATTAACAATGTTGAAACAGCAACAGAGCTATGATGGGCAAAGCTGGGCAAGTATGGGTAAGTATCTGGTGGTGGGAGCATGCACTCGTCGCCATTAAAGTAAACTTTCCGGGGAAATGCCCATCCTTGTTTGAAGGTGAAAGTGTCCTTGTCCTTTTGGAGAAGCACTTCTGATTGAACATTCCCAGATGGCCCTGCTTCCATCAGTAGGTCATTGAAGAACTTCATGCCATAGAACATTCCTGTGTCATCTGCAAATGAATTTAGCCATATATCATGATCCTGTCTAGAGGTGGTGAATGGGCGAGCTGGGTCAACTTATGCATGTCAGAACTCGTCAAATCAGTAAACATGTCACGATCTGTTAGGTTACACTATTTTGATCCGTTTTGTCTCAATAGTTTGATGTGTCATTCGTGTTTAAACCGTTCAAGAGTCAAGTCTATAAAGGGGTCATAACCTAAACTGTTTAAACTTGGTTGGATTGGGCGAGTATAAAATATTTTGGTTGATTTTGGCACCTCTAATCATGTTGCATACACACATAGAGTATTTCAAAGAGATTAGGAACTTACTGATGGATTGATAGGGAACGAGAGGCTTGTAATCAAAGCTAAAAACTTGTGTTACATTGTTAAGATTTGGATGCTGTACAACAAGAGTCCATTGTGTGTAATTGATCCTGTAATTGAAGTTGGTTACAGAAAGCTTGACTCGCCAATAGTCCTTATAGTTGAGCTTCACATGCCAATGTACTCGAACTGGGCACATATGGTGCGTGCACTGCATTAGTGGCGCGTTGTCTTTTCTTGGAGTGTTTATCCCAACCACACTCAGTAGCTTGGAGTCGCTCCTATATATTTGTCATAAGATATTAATAGTATTAAAAATCAAATCTTTGTGCTCCTTCTGTGGATGTGCCATTGATGTCCGAAAGTAGAGACTTACTTGATACATTTGTGTTTGTTCTCACAACCACAAGCACAAGAAGGACAAGAAGTGATGGTTTCATTGTAGAAACTTGACAGAGAGACGCAGCAACTCGGGTGTTTTCGGGCTAGAAACTGGGAGTATGTGCATGTTACATTCCATGTCACTACACAAGATTAGTAAATAAAGTTCAATGATCATACGTGAAATTAACTTCTGAATTTTATTGACGAACATGACTTACTTAAGGCCTGAGTTTTTCGACGAAGATCAGGTGTGAAAAATTTGGTAGGAGGAACAATCTTTGCAGGGCCACAAGTGTAACCTGGTCCAGGACCAAGCAAAGTGAAGTTCTTAGGAAGTTTAACGGTCTTGTTTGAGGTACCGGCTTGGCCAACGCTGATTTGAAATGCAGAAACAGATGATTGAGGATCTTGGCCCCAAGAAGCCAAGACTCCACCTTTACAGCAATTGGTAAATTGCTGGTTATAAGGAACTCCAGGGAGTAAATCTACAACAGTGGGATTCTTCTTGCAACAATGTGGGATGTTGCCTTTGAATTTAGAGCAGTCACCTTGTTCAGTGGTTTGTGCACCCACCATAGACCAGATCACTTCTTTCTTAGCCCATGTCCATCCTAAGGTCCAACCAGGGGTCATGATATGTCTGTACATTTGGAAATTGTTCATTGTTACCACTGCCTGCAAATGTTCCATGCACATCGTACATAAGGTGTCAAAATATAGTCTCATCTGGCTAGGAAGGATTTAACTTAATATTTTAACTTTGTAGTAGGTAAATCGCCTTATTCAGGTTAAGTCACGTAAAAGATAACTACGTATAAGCGTCCAAATAGATAGTGTATTATAGATTAAATCCAAAATTAAGGGAAACTTACGACATAACCATCAGGTGTCCAAGACATAACATCCCATTTGATGGTGATATTCCCATTGGGATCCAATGGATCAAAGGCAGCTGCAATATAACAAACATTTGTTTGAGAAAACAAAAAAAATCTGAAAAGAACGAAAATGAATAGTACAAAACGAGTCTGTTGACTACACCTGCATGAGGAATGAGAGCAATTAAGAAGAATCCAGCTACTGCAATCAAACCTCTCATTTTAATTTGTTATAGCAAAAAAAAAATAAAAAAAGTCTATATATGATTTTTACATACACAATCTTTTATCTGGTTTTCCACTTTCAAAGATGAGTAGAATTAATAAGATGATATTGCCAGGATCACAATATAATGTTAGTTTTTGTAGAAATAAAGAGGTGTAATAAAAGGAAGAAGTGACAATTTGGAATTATATATGAGTCGATGAGAAATATTATGAGTTTATTTTTGTACCAAGAACCAACAGCTGGTTGTTCATTTCTTCCATTTCTTTCATTTAGCTCTATTTATATTGCTGTTGGCCTTTCTGAAACTTGAAGCAACGATTTAGTAATAGTACTATGTACGCAGCCAGTTTTTGTTCCTTTTTTCTCTTGCCCTTGATAGACTATAACATTCCAACGATCATTAATTCTCCCTGTTTAATTTTCTCCAGGTCATGACAAGATTGTATTTTAAAGAACCGACTCGAAACCATTTGGACTACGGTGAAGACTTACACATATAAAGAGAGATTTCATGTTCAATATATACTAGTAAATTTTTACATTATCAAATCCATTAAAAGATTACTTCAGGTAATTCAGTACTAAAAATCGGGAAAAAACCGACTACAAAAAGCGTCCAACTTTGATCGCTAAACAATGCAAAAGCGACCAAAAGGCATCCAAAATGGCTTGGTCGCTTTTTCGTTGGTCCTTTAATTTAGGGACCAAAGTTGGTCGCTATTGTCCAGATTTTTTTTTTTTAGGGAATAGCGACCAAAGTTGGTCGCTATTCTGGAAATCTGGGTTAGTTAACGACCAACTTTGGTTGCTATTGCCCAATTTTTTTTTTATAGAATAGCGACCAAAGTTGCTCGCTTCTCTGGGTATTATTTTGGCAGAAACTGCCTATTTTGGCAGCTACACCACCTGCCAGTATACCAAATCCTATTACAATAACAACAACAATACGAGCTACAACAATACGAACTACAACAACACAACAACAATACGAACTACAACAACACAACAACAACAACAATAACACAACAATAACACAACATCAACATTAAAACCAATATTAAAACCAACAAAGTATAAAGTTCAATAGAACTAACACATTAAACTAACAAAACTAAGTTAATACTTATAACAAGCCCATTCGAAAATGGACCAAAGTTATATTGTCTTGTTCATAGTATATAAAAGTACTCAAAGATTGTTTCATTCAACATCATTATCATCATCGTCTGATGAAGCTTCATTATCAAGATGGTAATGAGAAGGGTCCTTTTGAGGAGGACGAGAATAACGATCACGGGGAGGAACGCTCACGTTCAAGTTGAGCCTCTGGCGATGACTCGCGAGACCGGGGAATCGGAAAAGCTCCAGAAGCTAGGAGAGCTTTGAGCTGAGCTTGCATGCCATGGTACTGAGCTTGCATGCCAACATACTGAGCATCTCTAAGCTTTTCTCTTTCCTTGGCAGCTTCTAGCTCGGATGTGAGCTTTGTCACACTCTCCCGCATAGCGGAGAGGCTCTCCCCATGAAGTTGCTTGCCTTGCGAGGAAGTCCTTATTCCTTGCATTCCACAGTGATAGCGATGGAACTTCTTAGTAGGAAGCCCGTATACCTTCCCCCATTTTGCACCGCCAGCAGCCTCCATCCATATTCTTTCAGCATCCTCGTCCGAAAGTTGGATTGCCTCGCCCGACTCATTAGGTGGCTGACTGCGTATGAATTCCTCCACGTCAGCTGTGAAGCGATCCTATAAGAAAAATTACATTGAATTAGTATTTCAAAATTTATATAAGTGTAAATCAAAATACTTAATGAAAAGTGAAAACTTACATGTACAGTCGAGGCTCGGCCCTCGACCCACCTTTCTTGATCCGTCTCTTTCTTCTTCTTGACAATATGAGTCTCCTTGAATAACTCATCTTGCTTCATTGGATGCCCCAACTTCTTTTCCTGAAACTCATAAATTTTAGTTAATAAACAGAATAGATATACTTTGAAAATTAAAATAAATTAATCAATTACGTACCAATCTTCTTTGTATTGTCCCTTGGCTGATCGCACCTCCAGTGTGCAAGGACCCTTCCTTCTCGGATGCGCGAGCTTTCTTTCCTTTTTCGCTCTTCTGTAAGAAGGTTGCGGTAAGCCATTGCCTTTGCAAATCTTCCCATAAATGTTGAAGCAACCAGCTAGGCTTCTTGTTGAACTGTCTAGCTTTGGAGAAACTATGCGACAACCGCTTCCAAGCTTTGAGGTTAAAATTTGCAGCCACTTCCGCGCGATAGCGGTGTTCCCATACACACTTGCTCTGTATTTCAAAAGTTAAATATTATATGAAAATATCATAAATATAAATAATTATACTGCTTAAAAGAATATTTATACCTTAAATTCATTGAAAGTTTGCTCCTTCAGCGTGAATGAGAATTCACTCCAACTCGTATAGGGTGCATCATAAAGCTTTCTGGTGGCTTTGGTGATTATCCTCGTAGTACTATTACTTGGGATGAACCTGCAATTCAATAAAAATGGAGAACACATTAATATCTTAGTACAAACTGTACAAAATAATAAACGTAAAAATAACAAATTACTCTTACCCATCACCCTCAGGGACTATGATGATCCTGCCATACTGATCATGACGCACCTCCTCGTCATCATCAACATCATCGTCCGAAACTCGTACATTAGACGCATGTGTGGAAGTTGTAGGGGGGTCAGATCTACTATCTCGCAGGCGAAGGCCTGAAATAGATGGAGTCACTGATGAAGATGGCTCTGATCCCTGTGACTGCGACATAGCTGGATAGACCGCAAGTGGCTGTGACACTGTTGGCTGTGACCCCCGTGGCTGTGACATGGATGGATGTGATCCATGTGGTCGTGAGGCAGCTGGACTGTATGACGGACGTACAGTCCTATGGCCCTGTGATGAAAGACCCGGTGTCTGCACAAAGACGTAGGGCTGGTGATGTTGTGGCACCTCATAATAGCCACCGGGTGGAGGATAAGACATAGGCGCAGACATCGACATCTCTGAAGAGGTGGAAAAGATGGAGGATTATCTTGTACCCTTCTCTTTCCCTTACTAGCCTTTTGTCGACCCCGAGAACCAGTAGGAACATCGTTACCTCGACCGTTGCCTGTCATCTGCATAATATAATACATATTTAGATTGAAACATATAAGAAACTAGCTATAAAATGAGAGTTATTAAATAAACCAACTTCTTAAAGCTCATCGATGTATTGTTCCTCGTCCAAGAATTCTTCTTCCTCACTAGTTTGAGCTTCATCAGTTGATTCTACTTCCTCATTTTCTATAATTGTTACTTCATCTATATCAATTTCTTCCAATATGTGTGCAGGATGTTCCAAATCATTTCCACTATTTGGTGAACACTGGAGATATCGTTTTGATAAGCAACATCTAACACATTCTCGACT
>ML360555.1:0-25370 GCA_005239505.1 Nicotiana paniculata
AAATGTGAGTAGTGTTCAAGGAGGGTGTAGCCATTTTTCCAAATGTGTATCCTACCTTTCCCTGAACCTACATTACAAGCTTATAAAGCCCTTATGAGATCTCCAACTGAATATTCTTGAAAATTCTATGAATTAAAATAAGGGCAAGCCTATGGATGATGTGTTGTGACACTTGAAATTCTTTGCGAGTGTGAGTGTTTATGTAAATATGTCCCTTGTTTTCATTGTAAATTTTGTGAGTTGGGACTTTCTTTCTTTGTTGTGAGGGCACATGTACTATGGTGTACAACAGTAGTTGAGTTCTTGAAGTCGGGTGCAAATACACTCAGCTGAGAAGTAACATTTTGTCAAATAGCTCGAGGCTCAAAGTTAACAAGTTGAGAAGTTTCCTTGTAAATATTAGTAACTATTCATAACGGGTAATTGGATGAAATGCATGCTTGTAGTACTGACACTTAACACTGTCCGTGGTCATAGTTGTTTCCGGTCTTATAGTTAATGAATAAGTTAAGATAGAGTCTTTCTAGTTGCTTGAGGACAAGCAAGAGTTCAAGTTGGGGGTGTTGATGTGCCAGAAAATTTCGGCACATTTAATACCAAATTGCTTAGGTTAGAGCTTGTTTCAAGAGCATTTACTCTTTTTACTTATAGAATTATGATGTTTTGCAGTACATGAGGCTTAAACACTCAAGAACATGGAAAAGAGATCAAAGGAGATAAAAAGGGAAGAAATTAACACTATGCGATCGCATATTTGACAAGAGGATGTCGCATAACTAACATGCGAATCGCATAATGCACCAAGGGATCGCAGACCTCAACAAAAAGATTGGCCAAGTTCAAGAGCAAGAATGCGGTCGATTATGCGATCGCATAACTCACATGCGAGTCGCAGAATTAACTGCAGAATCCCGTGTGCCTGATGCAGCCTCAAGAATGCGATGCCAATATGCGGTCACATATCAGCAATGCGAACCGCAGATCAACAATGCGAACCACATATCATTAATGCGGTGACGACCTGGAAACTAGGGTTTTGAAACGCAAATGTAGAGTTGACTTGAAGGGGTATTTTTGTCCATTTTGGCCCCGAATTTTGGCCCACTATAAATAGATTTATTAGGGTTTTGTGGGTTATTCTGGTCGGGTCTTTGAAGAACATTACCCTATTGAATATTATTTTCCTTTTTGGAAGCATTAGAGCAAGAAATCCTTGGGTTTGTAAGCATTCATGACACTTATTATTCCTAACTTTTTATCATTTACTATGTGTAGCTAGCCTTAAATACTAAGGTTGTGGACCCTAAATGAGTGTTATGTATTTGGGTATTTTCCATTGAATATATGCATAATGGGTTGTTGATATTTATTTACTCTTCATTTCATAATTATTGTTAGTGGTTGTAAACATTAACTTATGCCATAAATTCTTTCTTAACTTGGAAAAGTGGGTTAGATTTAGTAAGAGTAAATATCAATAACTCAAGGCTTTAAACCTTGTTTAATAGAGTCACTTAGGAATAAGTTGATTTTATTTGGCAACAAGTGATTCGGGTTTTAGTGCAACTCTTTTAGATTTGGAAAAATTATAAAGTGGAAGTTCTACTCTATTATTGGAAAATATTGAGTAGACATTTAGAAATCAATTGCATATCAAGAACTTCCCATTAGAAATATATTATATTAATACCCATTTGCATTACACTTCATCAAAGGGGACACAACCTTGGTCTACTTAATCATATTAATTACAAAATTATTACACAACAAATCCTCAAAAATTCTTGTTCACTAATGGAATGAAATTATGATTTGAGTTAAGAATCACACTATCAAAGTATTATTTTCACACCTATTCCCTGTGGGATTCGACCCCAACCTTGTTGGGTTATTATATTTGATTTCGACCGCTTTACACTATTTTAAAGTATAATTTGAGCGTATCAATAGCCTACTTGGAGGGCTCTCGACCTGTCTATCGGGGCCTGCGGGTATGAAACGCAGCGTCCCCAGGAAAAAAGGACGTTAATACGAATAATGTACCGAGTATGTAAGGCACATAATGTACATAAGAGACATGGAAGAAATATAGAGTACATGTCTCAACCTATATATGTTTCATAACATCATCAGCCTCTGAGGGCATCCCATCATATCATATTGGCCACTGTGGGCAAAATCATCATCGTATACTAGCTGATCAGGTGGTGGTGCGCATATAACGCCATAACCTTTCCCATATCCCATATCCCATATACATATACATACATATATATGCATATATAACGCCGTTTGAATCACATATATATATATACATACATATATACGCGTATATAACGCCGTTTGAATCATATTTCAGCCACTGTGTGCAACATCATCATCTTATACCAGCTGATCAGGTGGTGGTGCGTATATAACGCCGTAACCTTTTCCCATATCCCATATACATATATTTACATATATACGCGTATATAACGCCGTTTGAATCATATTTCAGCCACTGTGTGCAACATCATCATCTTATACCAGCTGATCAGGTGGTGGTGCGTATATAACGCCGTAACCTTTTCCCATATCCCATATACATATATTTACATATATACGCGTATATAACGCCATCTGGTCATGGGTCAATGCACATGTATGAAATGCATGAAAAGTACGTAATAATCTCAATATTCCTTCCGGATAAACTTTTCCAACTGCGTATTATTCTGAGACCCATGAACAGAAAATAATAATAATTCTCATGGGGAATCAAGAATGTAGACACCTCTACTATTTCTATGAATATAGTAATTTATAGAAACTGTGTATTTGCTCGTTTCTTCAGTATAATTTAGACCATGCCAAAAGAAAGAAGGGATAGCCTTAACATACCTGTTCCTGTAATTATTTGAACGAATCTGCTTCTGCGAAATATGGACGAAATTCACACTTGGACGAACTTGAAATTTCGTACGAATTTATTCTGCTTCTAGTGTTTTTTTGGAACGAAATGTTGGCTAAGGATTGAATTGTTGAATGCTTGAAATTGAACGAAATGTTTCTGCTCTCTCACGTTTTTGGTTTTAAAAACCAAGGATAGAATGCAAGAGATGTTTGATCTTGAATGAAGTGTTTTCTAATTTACAAGTCTTCAAAATAATGGTCACTAGTCTTATTTGCTAAGACTCAAATCTTAGTCGTTTCATACTTAGCCATCTGGCCAGAAGGGACTACTTAGTCACTTCCAATTTCGTGGCTTCTTTCCACGTGGGGTGGGATGTTAATTTTTATCTACTTATTAGTTAACTGGGTAATGTCCTGTTACCCGGTAATTAATCAATTACTCGTATAATTTAAAAATTACCACCAATTCCTTAAAATTCTTATATTTTTTTAATATACTTCATATATACTTTATACATTATACTATCGTGGTCATATGGTACCTTGAATGATACTAGTTCATAAATATCGGGTATTAATGCTCGGCCCATTCCCAGCATGCCAAACTTGGACGAAAATTCCTTTTCTTTGACTTGCTTCCCCTCTCACCTTCACTAATTTACTCATTACTTGCTTGAAATAGCATAATCCTTATAATATCCGAATAATATTTTCCTTGGACTGATGTCAATTACCTTATGACAAATTCAACGTACAATACTACAAGGTGCAGCATCGTTGTAATTTAATACTGCGAAGCGTAACATCATCGTAATGTAATACTACAGGACGTAACATCATCGTAATATTGCAGGGTGTAACAGTCCACTGAGCTATTATGCCACCATAAATAAAATTATCCGTAGATAACACATTTGAGCCTATAAGCTTTTTCTTTGGAACCCACACTACAAACCGATTCCCATTTTGTTCGTAATTAATTTTTTTGAATCTTTACCTTCGAAAGCACTTGAGTCGCTAGAAGAGTGTTGCGCCCATTTTTCTCACGAAAGCGGGTTTCGACACGTGACAACTCTTTTAAACGAGTATTAAAAGAGAAGAGTTGCCACCTAACGGTTTTAAGGTGCGCTAGGGAAGCTATTATGAAAATAAATTTGTTTGACTAGTCAAAGCCACTATAGATCGGGTAAGGGCTCAAATTACCTCAAAGAGAAGGTGTTAGGCACTCTTCGAGGTCCACAACTGTGGGTCCCGACCGAACTTAAAACTATGTGAATTAGGCTAAGTGATCAGATAAACAAAGAAATATATAAGTCGAAGAGCTTCATTATAACACAAATGAGAATTAATACAAGTCTTTGAGGAATACAAGGATACAACTACAATGGTCTATATTAAACGACTAAGTATGGATAGCAAATATATAAAGGAGGGAGGAGTCCTAAGTGTTTTAGCCTAAAGGATCCACCCGTGCAACATAAATAATACATCACAACTCCTTTTAGATAGGAGTTGCTCCTATTATTCAGCGGGCACAGACTACCATCTCCTGCTAGATTACTATGTTGAAGTTGTTTACCTAAAGCGTTCTAATTCAATTCTAAGTCGCGTTCTATGCGTGCACTACACGTCCCATGCCTATGGTCCAGGAGGTTTTGGACCTCTATTTGGGTGGTTCTAGACTTACTTAGGCTGCTCAAAAATGATAAAACTAATCACGCATTCGAAAAACAAAGAGGACTGCACATAATAACAAATAGTGGCTCATGTTAGCCTCCACACATAAACAAAGAAGCACGCAGACTGAATTCTGGTTATGCAGTAGACGATTTCAGAATTAAGACGTATTTGGGTATTAAATCCTATAGGCATGGTTCCTATGTGATTCCGATTTTAGCAAATATACATGCAATGGATTTGCAGATTAAAGGCATTACAAACCTATAGGCATGATTTCTAGATTGTTTGCAAAGGCAGTGAAACGACTCCAGAACCATGAACTAACAACACTGATTTTATAGACACGTTTCTTAGGCAGGTGACAGTATCCTATAGGCAGAATTTCTAGTGGTTGGAAATTGAAATTGGTTTTATGATACTTTATCCCTATAGCTAGGCATGTCATCTAAGCATGTAAATACAATGAAGCAACAAAAGTAGTTGATTAAGATCCTATAGTCATGATATCTAGATGGGCAGCATACTAAAACAATAGAAGCGATTGACCGATTTATTAGTTGGAGTCCTATAGGCATGGTATATATCTATATTAACAAAGAATATGTTATTACATCCTATAGGCATGCTGTCTAAATGCACATTAATAACATAGAAACAAGTATGGCAAATACTTAGACTAATGTGTTTGAACAGTGTACGAGTGAGGTATGCATGATTCCTATAGGCATTTCTATGCGGGTGTAGAATAGGAGTATGTAGAAAAAAGTAACAAATAAAGCATGTAAACCTGTATAGGCATGCTCTCTACATGTATATGAAGATCAAAAGGATACCTGTTCCCCATTCCACTAATTCCCCAATTGTCTCGTTTACAAATTATTACAGGCTCAAAATAATAAATATGAGTATAAATATTACACATTGAACAATTGTTGGCCCAAGGTCAAGCCCAAATGTAAATAGCCCAGCAATGCCTGGGCCTTCAACAGATTCATTCCCACTCGAATAATAGACCCAAATCCAAATGCGTCTCAAACAGATGAGTGTGTCATCGGTACAGCCCAGGGCTACACATGAATTCATGCCAAACCCAGCGATTATAGACAAAACACTTAGCCATATAATCTAACGAACCACACATAGCAATAAATTGAACAACCTTGAGGTAATACCTCATAAGGATAGGATTACATGACATTCAACAGGATTGACATGAAATCATATTGGCACTAGCATTTTTAGAAGATTGGGAGACAGGATTTTTTCAAACAAGGGGTTATACATGAAACTAGGAGAACAAGTAGAACTTAATCTCCACATGACATGAAAAAAAAACTAACACCATAGGTTCATAACAAATGAAAGAGTATAGCATGCACAATATTAGCAGAGTTGTTGAGGCATATCACTTAGTTTGACATGGTAGGCATATATACATACTTAGTTTTTTAGAAAAAAAAGTTTATAGTAAATCATGAGCCAAAGTTAGCCTAAAAGAGACTCAAAATTAGGAATCTAAGGCATGAAGGTCTAATAGAGTCCTAGTCAGAGAGTGGAAATTAGACATAGTAACAAACAAGTAGGCATGGTCTACGATAGTCAACAGGCAACCTAACATGCTGATATAACACAAAGATTCCAAGGTCTAAAGCATTCATGGTGAATATGAAGCTCATGTGACTCTTGAGAGGGTCAGAATTCATAATAGGCAAAGACTAGATTGTCACATAAAGGCTAGATGCTGCATTTCATCTTATAGACTATAAGTAATATGCAACACAGTATTGAAACAAACATGGAACACACATTGAGCTCACAATTGGTTGTCACCACAATTAGGAATTGGTCACATTTAAAGTATTGGAACACATTAGTTGGTCTGTCGTAAGGATGCAAAACCAAGTAGGGAGAAATTTAAGGGGAATAGCAGGTAAAATGCATTGGAACACACACTGGGGTAAACATGCTTGAGAGTCAGAATCACAGCTCAAGTTAGGCAAGTTCAACTACCAGGGAAAGATGGAGCTTAACAAATAACATCAAATCAGACAAGGATACAAGTAACAACATGCTGATTTACAGAAGTTTCAAGTATATAACATGCAAAACAGGACTTCAATAAAAAGGAATGGAATTGCGAGGGCAAAAGGTACTTACCAGTTACTAATTGACAAGTGAGTAAAGAAAGAACAATTTCAGCAATATCTCGGATGCCAGTAGCAAAACGAACAGTAGAGCCCAAAAATCTCAACGATAGAACGAAAATGAAAACATAAATCTAAACCACTAACAACAACGATAATGAAATAGTTGATAGAAATGTCGCTCGGCATATACAATAACAACTCTCAAAAGTACATACAGAGTTTTCCCAAGACCTGAAACATCATAAGTCACAAGATTCTAGGAATTTTCTAACTATTCTATACATCACTATTTAGAAGTAGTAGAGGAAGATCTACACAAGGGATAGAGGGGCAATCCTAGGTCAGCGGACGCGGAAGATGTACCTTGAAGTCTCCGTAGCAGCAGTAGGTGCACGACTAATAACGAGGCTGGAATGATGTACCTGGATCTGCATACAAAAACATGTGCAGAAGAGTAGCATGAGTACACCACAATGGTACCCAGTAAGTTCCAAGCCTAACCTTGATCGAGTAGTGACGAGTTCAGGTCAGGCCCACTGGCCAATAATAAATAAGGCAGGAAATATACAGTATAATAATAGACTAGAATTTAACAAAAGGAAACGCAACAAAATAATAGAACAACACACATGTTAAACAAAGAGGAATCTCCCGAGATACTATCTCGTAGTCCCAAAATAAATATGCAGGGAGAACTCCCGAGGTACCGCCTTGTAGTCTCAAAAGTAAACGTGCAGGGGGATATCCAGGGATGCGGTCCCGTAATCCCAAAAGTAAACATGCATGGGGATCTCCCAGGATATAGTCCCGTAGCTCCAAAGTAAATACACAACTCGAAAAATGAAGATAACAGTTACAACAAGAAAATCTACAGTTTAAACTAAGTACAAGTCAAGGAAAGAAGCAGGAATCCACTAAGCATGCTACAAAGAGTTCAGATAAGCAATTAAGACACGTAGACATGCTATTCTAGGCTAACAGGATAACTACACATGCTATTATACTCAATTAAGATGAAAACAGGTAATTTCTCAGTAAAAATCAGGTTTCGCAACTCGTCACCTTGCGTACACGACACTTACATATTGAAAAACACCAAATCCTAAGGGGATTTCCCACACACAAGGTCAGGCAAGCCACTTACCTCGAACTAAGCTCAATCAATCAGTAGCAATTATTTTCCCACGAATATCCGAGTCTGAATGGTCCAAATCTAGCCAAAATCAATTACATACCATACATATATCTATAAGAAACTAATCTAAGCTAAAGCAAGAAATTAGGAAATAGACCCAAAAAGCCTCCCCGGGCCCACGTCTCGAAATCTGATAAAAGTCACAAAATATGAACAACCATTCACTCACGAGTCCAACCATACAAGAATTACTCGAATCTGACCTCAAATCGCCTTTCAATACTCAAAGTTTTAGTCTATGTAGTTTCTACCATTTTACCATAAATTTCCATCTCAAATCCATAATTAGATGATGAAAATAGCAATAGATTCATTAATAGTAGTCCAATCCGGGTTAGAATTACTTACCCCAACAATCTCCTTGAAGAATCTTAGAAAAATCGCCTCACACCAAGCTCTCAAGTCCCAAAATTGAAAATGGGAATCAAACCCTCGAACTTGATCTTTTCTGCCCAGTTATTCCGCATATGCGGATCTACTGTCGCACCTGCGGAAATTCCATTGCAGGTGGGGATTCCACTTAAATCCAAGAGTCCGATTCTGGAATCACATGGTCGCACCTACGTGTGTACACCTGCGTACCCATGTCTGCTTTTGCGATAACCTCCCCAGCCTGGCCTTCGCTTCTGCGATCGTTTCTCCGTAGGAGCAGCTCCGCTTCTGCGGTCACATTGTCGCACTGCAACCACTGGCTACACAGAACAGGGCCGCATCTGCGAGCTACCCCCCCCCACCTGGGATTATGCACCTGTGCTCTCCCCACCGCAGGTGCGAAATACCAGAAGACCAGAAAAACTCAGCAATTGCCTAAGTCCAAATTTCAACCCGTTAAGCATACGAAACACTCCCGAGACCTCAATGAAACATACCAACAAGGATTGAAAAACCATACAAACTTAGTCGATCTCTTGAATCACATCAAACAACTCTAGAAACACAATCACCCCAATTCAAACTTAAAGAACTTAAACTTCAAATTTCTACAACCGGTGCCGAAACCTATCAAACCACGTCCCATTTACCCCAAATTTTGCACACAAATCATATTCAACATTACAGACCTACTCAAACTTCTGGAACTAGAATCCGACCCAAATATCAAAAAGTTCGCTACCGGTCAAAATAAAAGTTCGACCTTCGCCCTTTCAAGCCTAAATAAGCTATAGACCTCCAAAACACAATCCGGACACGCCCCTAAGTCCAAAATCACCCAACGGTGCTAACAAAACTGATGAAACTCCATTCCTTCACACAATTCTGACTACGGTCAAAATCCTAAGACTTAAGCTTCCAGTTAGGGATTAAGTGTCCCAAAATACTCCGAAACCACAACCAACACCTCCCGACAAGAATATAAGCAGAAAGAGATACAGGGGAAGCAGTAAGCAGGGGATCAGGGCTATAACTCTCAAAACGACTGGCCGGGTCGTTACAAAAATCGTGTAAGTAACAAGATGACAGAACGTATAAGGTAGGGAATCATGGATTGATTCCGTTTTGGGGTAGGAACCGGAGAGAATTAAGGGAGGCGGCTATTAGGATTTCAGAGAAGAAAGAAGAGGACGATTGAGAGTGTATAGAGGCAGTGGCTTGGAGAGATGATAGGGGTTTGGGGGTGGGTTTGGTTAATTAAAGAGGGAGAGTGAACGAGGGTCGTTGATCTTGAGAGATCAACGACGAAGATTTAGATATGAACGGGGCGGGTCATAAAAATGGGTACCCTTCGGGTCTATGAAAGGGTCGTTTGGTTTGTGCTGGGGGCTATTGGGCTAAGGAATTGGGCCAATTTTGGTTCGAAAATTATTTAAAATTGGGCCATGATTTAAATACACAAAATTTATCAAAAACTAATTTACAAAAGTAATTAATAAATAATAAAAATATTATTTATGCAATAAAATAACTAAAAATAATAGCTTAGCATTATAAAATATAAAATTATGATTTGGCACAAATAATATAATAAAAACGTAATTATGCATGAACATAGACTATTATTGCAAAAATTACATGAGTAACTAAAATATAGACATAATTATATGAAACGATATTAAATATTTTAAAACATGTATGTGGGTGTAAGAATAATAAATTTGGATGATTAAGTCATCACAAATAATTTGAAGGAATAATTATTAAATATTCAAGTAATTTAAATGCAAGAAAATTAATTTTAAAGCTCTAAAAATTATGTAAAATTATGAAAAGTGCGTTGTATAAATCTTGTAAATTAAATAATGAATGAAAAATGACATTTTGAAAATATATATACTATTTGAAAAAATATGACGGTAAAATTGGGTATCAATAAAGAGTAAGGTGAGAGTTGGGGTAGCTTTTGAGTGGAACCATAGAAAAGCTATAAAGGTGGATATATGTTTGATAGATCATTACATGGGCAACCTAAATTTAGGGAAAGTGTTGAAGAAGAAAAAAAAATAGAATATATATATATATATATATATACAATACACCTCCTATTCATCGTGATCCGGGCTAGTGAATGCATAGTTGTGCTTAAAGAAGAAGGGCCAAGCTGTATATGGTTTCGTGACATTGTTTGAATTGGTCATGAAAAGTGTGTATTTGAATGTTAAGTGTAGTGTATTAAAGGGCTTAGGAGGGTTAGTAACTATACCCAAAATGTATCTACCCATCCCTTAGCCTATATTACAACCCGTAAAGATCTAATTGATCCTGGACTTTGCAAGCTTAGATTAGTGGAGATATACACTACGGGCAAGACTATGGTACAACCACGGAATACACATGAATTTATTTGTGAGAGTGAGTGGTTCTTTGTTCATATACGTGATGTCCTTAAATTATATTTGAATGAGTAGACGAAATGCATATTTGAGGCACGTGATTCCATGAAAGATAGGTGACGTTATTAAACATCTCTAGTTGGGTGAGTGCACGAGTTAAGAGTGCTTATTAGCGATGAGTCTCTTTGAGGTTAGGTGGTTCTGGGTAGGTTATTTGAGTGTTTTTAATTAGTCATTAATATTCCAGCATGTGAAAGTTGGGAAAGGTATGAATGCGTATGCAAGGGCTTTGTGATGAACCAAAGTTTCATCTTGTAATTTAAGAATTTATTCCACGTCCGTTAGCCTTAAAAACCTTAGTTTTGATCACCTCGATTTGCATGCGCAGTCCGGACGTGAATCCGGAAATCCTTTATGTGAAAATACATGAAATAAAATTTTTTGAGAGTTTAAAAATTGATTTTTAGTTGACTTTGGTCCTATGTTTTAAGTTAATGGACCTGGAACAGTGTTCCGATGGCCCCCGGAGGTCTGTAGTAAAATATGGGACTCGGGCGTATGTATGGAATCAAATTCCGAGGTCCCTAGCTCGAGAAATGAATTTTTGATGAAAATTGTTAAACTGAAATTTAAAGGAATTAAAGAAATTGATTATTGTTCGAACTCGTTAGTATCGGGCCTGTATTTTGGTTCCGGAGCCTGGTATAATTTTATTATAACATAAATGTCATGTCTGTGAAATTTGGTGGAAATAAGAGTTTATTTGACGTGATTCGGACGTCCGGTTGAGAAGATAGTGAACTTGATATGTTCTTGAGGAATTCATGAGTTTTGAGACTAAATCTGTAGTATTAGGTGTTATTTAGCGATTTGATTGCATGAGCAAGTCCGTAGGATGTTTTTAGACTTGTGTGCATGTTTGGGTTGGAGCCCCGAGGGCTCGGGTGAGTTTCAGATGGACCACTAAGTGATTTGGAGTTACGAAATGTTGCTGGTGTGCTTAAGGTCTGCAGACGTCGCATTTGCAAAGTGTGGCTCGCAAATGCATATAATTTCGCATTTGCGATCAGAAGGGCTGGGAGGTGACCTTCGCAATTGCGAGGCTCAAATGTCGCAATTGCGACCAGAACATGCCGCTTTGGCGAACATTTGTTCGCATTTGCGATGCTAGCATGCCCATGCCATACTTCGCATTTGCGAGTTCGCATTTACGAACCTGTGATCGCATTTGCGATAACTGCATCTGTTCAAAAACGAGTTTAGACGGATTTTTCACCCATTCTTGAATTCTTTCAAACCCTAAACCTCAAGAGGCGATTTTCCAAAGACCTAATCTTCTTTAAATCATAGGTAAGTGATTCCTAACTAATTCCTTTCAATCTTTTACAACTTTTTACAAGATTTCAACCTAGAATCTAGAAATTTCATGGTAGAATTAGGGATTTTTAGGTAGAACTTAGGAATTTCGAAATTTGGGGATTTAGACATCGAATTGAGGTCGGATTCCAAAACCGACAGTATATCCGGGCTCGGGGGAGAATGGGTAAAGGGATTTCGATCCAAACCTCGAGTTTGGCCAAGCAGGCCCAGGGGTCGATTTTTGACTTTTGTTGGGAAAACTTAGGAAAACTATAATTATGCATTAAAGTGTATTCCTTTAGCGATAATCGATGATATTAAACTAATTATGACTAGATACGAGTGGGTTGGAGTGAATTCAAAAGGGAAAGCAGTACTTGAGCAGTGAGTGGCATGCGAAGTCGAGGTAAGTGTTGTGTCTAACCTTAAGTTCAGGGAATAGATATTGTGTAATTATTTGCTACGTGTTTTATTGTTGAATACGATGTATAGATAAGGTGAAAAACACCTATACATCGTGATTGAGTCATAGCATGCGAGTGAAATTTCATTTTTGCAAATGTTGTAGTCTTAAATTCTATTAGCTACATTTATTGTTGTTGTTGAAATGTTGGGAGAATTATGTCCGGTTCCACCGAGGTTGATAAAATTGTGAAATATTGATTCAAGGTTGAGATGTTAAATTGTGAAATTAATCATTAATAGAATATTGATTTCTTTGTGAAACTTCCCTCTATCTGTTGTTATTGCTGCTATGAATTGTGAGGAAGAGTGTAAAGCACGAAGGGTGATGTTGTACATGATTTTCTATGAATTGTGAAGAAGAGTGTAAATCACGAAGGGTGATGCCATGCCATGATATGAGAGTGATAAAGCACGAAGGGTGATTCCGTGTATATTATGTGAGGTTTAATGCACGAAGGGTGATGTCGTGCCGTTCTATTTATTTATTGGGTGAGGTTGAGAGTAAAAGCACGAAGGGTGATTCCGTGTATATTATGTGAGGTTTAATGCACGAAGGGTGATGTCGTGCCGTTCTATTTATTTATTGGGTGAGGTTGAGAGTAAAAGCACGAAGGGTGATGCCGTGCAGTTTTTGTTATCTATTGTCTTAGTTGCTTAATTTAACTGAGAATTTCTGTCTAAATTGTGCCTTTATTGTTTATCATCACTTATATTGTGATTCCCCTATTCATGTCCCTTTTCCATTCTGCTTTCTTTATTTCTTTGTTATTGTTGTTGCCATTAGCATGATCATATTGTTAAGGTTTTATGTGGTGTCTTGTCCTAGCCTCTTCACTCCTTCACCGAGGTTAGACTTGACACTCACTAGTACACGAGGTCGGTTGTACTGATCCTGCACTCTGCCCTTTCTATGCAGATCCAGGTACCGGTCCGAGCTGATTCAGAGTTAGTAGTTGACTTCACCGCAGGAGATCCAAGGTAGATCTGACAACGTCTGCAGATTACACGAGTCTCTTCCTTATATCTATTTACTGTTTTATTTAGTTCACAAACAGTTATACATTTTCTTTTAGCCAAAGACTTGTAGTAAATTCTTAGTAGTCCGTGAGTTGTGACACCAGATCATAGGTAGTTAAACATTTCGGTATTATTACGCAGTATTAATTTCAAATTTTTCTTCTTATTTTGATATTATGTGTTGAATGGCAGTGGATCTCGTAAATTTCTAGACATGTTTAGGTTGTGAATATTAAATGTTGGCTTGCCTAGCAAGTGTATCGTTAGGCGCCATCACGGTCTTGACGATGGGGAATTCGGGTCGTGACTAGTTGGTATCAAAGCACTAGGTTTCTTAGGTCTCAAAATTCACGGACAAGCTTAGTAGAGTCTGGGGGATCGGTACAGAAACGTCTGTACTTATCTACCAAATGCTATAAAGTGAGGAACAAGTTCACTTTTATTCAACTCTGTCGTACGATTCTTGTTATCCCAATACTGATTGAACTCTTCTATTCTTATTCTCTCGCAGATGGCGAGAACATGTACCGCTTCTTTCACTGACCAGCAACCAGATCCTCCAGTAGCAGCTCCGACAAAGGGCAGAGGTTGAGGCAGGGCTCAACCCAGGGTCCAAGCAGCAGCTCCACCTGCGGAGCTTCAGATAGAGCTCGGTGAGGAGGCTCCAGCTCAGACTGTTTCGGCTGGACCAGCTCAGGTCCTGGAGGGGTTTATTGCTACCCCGGTGATTCAGGATGCCTTGGTATGACTAGTGGGCCTTATGGAGAGTGTAGCCCGGACTGGCGCTTCCCTATGGAAGCAGCCGTATCTCAGGTTGGAGGAGGAGCGCAGACTCCTGCCACCCATACTCCGGGGCAGATGGCTCCCCAGTTTCAGACTCCAACAACTCATCCCATTGGGGTAGTTCAGCTAGTTGCTGCAGCACCGCCTGGTGATGGGACGACAATGTCCTCAGAGGCTTTGTGGAGATTGGATAGGTTTACCAAGCTTTGCCCAGTCCATTTCAATGGTGCTATTAGAGGATCCCTAGGAGTACCTTAATAGTTGCCATGAGGTTCTTCGGAACATGGGTATATCAGAGACTAATGGGGTCAACTTTGCTGCTTTCCAGATGACTGCTTCCGCCAAGAAATGGTTGAGAGATTATATATTGATTAGACTAGATGGGTCGCCTGCTCTTACTTGGGATTAGTTCTCATATCTCTTCTTGGAGAAGTTTCTGCCTATTACTACAAGAGAGGAGCGCCGCCGTCAGTTTGAGCGTCTCCAGCAGGCGGCATTCCTGTAACTTAGTATGAGACTCGCTTTGTGGATTTTGCCCGTCATGCTAGTCTTCTGATCCCCACAGAGAGAGAGAGATAGAGAGTGAGGAGGTTTATTGAGGTTCTTTCTCAGCCTATCAGATTGTAGATGGTCGGGGAGCGAGATCTCTTTCTAGGAAGTAACCAATATGGCCAGGAGAGTTGAGATGGTTCTTGGTTTGGGAGGTCAGGGGTCAGACAAGAGACCTCGCCATTCCGGTGGATTCAGCGGTGCGTCATCTGGAAGCGGGGGTACTTATTGTAGAGGACATTCTTCTAGGACATTTTATTCAGCACTTCAAGCATCCCACGGTGCCCCGGGTGATCGTGGCTCTTACATGCCTTATTATGATCAGCCAACTCCTATCAATGCACCTCCTCTTTAGAGTTTTCAGGGTGGTTATTCAGGTCGAAAAGGTCAGTGTGCCGGTCAGCAGTCCTAGTAGCCGAGGTCATGTTATACTTGTGGTGACCCGAGACACATTTCTAGATATTGCCCTCGAGCGTCGAGTAGTTCTCAGTACTAGGGTCCTCGTGCTATGGTTCCGGCACCAGCTGGCGCACCCTCTGCCTAGCTAGCCAGATGTAGGGTTCAGATTGTTAGAAGTGGAGGTCAGCCGACTAGAGATGGAGGCCTTCCTGTCAGAGGTCGTCCCAGAGACATGGTTCAGGGTGGTGGAGCTCAGCCCCAATGTTATGCATTCCCAGCCAGACTTGAGGCTGAGTCCTCCGATGCTGTTATCACAGGTACTGTTTCAGTTTGCAATAGAGATGCTTCAGTTCTATTTGATCCGGGGTCTACTTACTCCGATGTATCATCTTATTTTTCTTCTTATTTGGTAGTGCCTCGTGATCCTTTGAGCGCCCCTGTATATGTGTCCACACCCGTGAGGGATGCTATTTTTGTAGATCGTGTGTATCGCTCGTGTGTGGTTGCTATTGGGGGTCTTGAGACCAGTGTAGACCTTTTTCTCCTTGATATGGTTGATTTCGATGTCATATTGGGCATAGATTGGCATCACCTTATTACGCTATCTTGGACTGTCACGCCAAGACAGTGACATTAGCCTTGCCGAGGTTGCCTCGATTAGTATGGAGAGGGACTCCTGTTCATTCTTCCAGCAAGGTAATTTCTTATATGAAGGCTCGGGCGCATGGTCGAGAAAGGGTGTTTGGTCTATTTGGCTTATGTTCGTGATTCTAGTACTGAGGTTCTTTCTATGGATTCAGTGCCTGTTGTTCGTGAGTTTCCTGAGTTATTTCCTGCCAACCTACCGGGGATTCCACTTGACATGGATATTGATTTTTTGCATTGATGTGGCTCCGGGAACTCAGCCCATTTCTATTTACCGGATGGCCCCACAAGATTTGAAAGAATTGAAGGAACAATTGTAGGACTTGCTTGATAAGGGTTTCATTAGACCTAGTGTCTCGCCCTAAGGTGCGCCAGATTTTGTTCGTGAAGAAAAAGGATGGATCTATGAGGATGTATATAGATTACCGGCAGTTGAACAAAGTCACTATCAAGAATAAGTATCCATTGCCAAGGATTGATGATTTTTTGATCACCTTCAGGGTGCCAAGGTGTTTTCAAAGATTTATTTGAGATATGGCTACCATCAGTTGAAGATTAGGGCATCCGATGTCCCTAAGGCAGCTTTTCGGACGAGGTATGGGTACTATGAGTTTCTTGTGATGTCTTTTGGCTTGACTAATGCTCCCGCGACATTTATAGACTTGATGAACCGAGTGTTCAAGCCTTACCTGGATTCATTTGTGATCGTGTTCATTGATGATATTTTGATATACTCCCGCAGTGGGGAGGAGCATGAGTAGCACCTCTAGGTAGTGCTCCAGACTTTGAAAGACAACCAATTGTATGCTAAATTTTCGAATTGCGAGTTTTGGTTAGATTCAGTGGCTTTCTTGGGTCCCGTCACGTCGTATCAGCAGAGGGTATTCAGGTGGATCCTAAGAAGATTGAGGCAGTCAAGAACTAGCCTAGACCCACTTCGGCCATGGAGATCAGGAGCTTTTTGGGTTTGGCAAGTTATTAACCGTCGGTTTGTAGAAGGGTTTTCATCTATAGCAGCCTCGATGACCAGGTTGACCCAGAATGGTGCCCTATTTAGATGGTCGGACGAGTGTGAGGCGAGATTTCAGAAGCTTAAGACAGCCTTGACTTCAGCACCGGTGTTGGTATTACCATCGGGTTCAGGATCTTACAAGGTATATTGTGATGCATCCCATGTTGGGCTCGGAGCGGTATTGATGCAGGAGGGCAGGGTGATTTCATGTGCATCCCGGCAGTTGAAAGTTCATGAGAAGAATTACCCTGTCCATGACTTAGAGTTGGCAGCCAGCGTCCACGTATTGAAGATTTGGAGGCATTATCTCTACGAAGTGCCATGAGAGGTTTACACAAATCATCGTAGCCTTCAGTATTTGTTCAAGCAAAGGATCTTAATTTGAGGTAGAGGAGATGGTTGGATCTATTGAAAGACTATGATGTCACTACATTATATAATCCGAGGAAGGCCAACGTGGTGGCCGACGCATTGAGTAGGAACGCAGTGAGCACGGGTAGCCTTGCGTTCATTCCAGTTGGTGAGAGACCGCTAGCTTCAGATATTCATACTTTGGCCAATTAGTTTGTGAGGTTGGATGTTTTAGAGCCCAGGCGTGTTCTAGCTTAAATAGTCGCCCGATCTTCCTTGTTTGAGCGTATCAGAGATCGACAGTATGACGACCCTCACTTGATGGTCCTTAGGGACACAGTTTAGCATGATGATGCCAAGCAGGTTACGGTTGGAGATGATAGTGTTTCGAGGATGCAGGGTCGTGCATGTGTGCGTAATGTTGATGGGCTTCGGGAATTGATCCTTGAGGAGGCTCACAGTTCTCGCTATTATATTCACCTGAGTGCTGCCAAGATATACCAAGACCTGCGGCAACATTATTGGTGGAGAAGGATGAAAAAGGATATAGTTGCTTACGTAGCTCGGTGCTTGAATTTCCAACAGGTGAAGTATGAGCACCAGAGACCCCGTGGTTTGCTTTAGCAGATGGAGATTCCTGAGTGGAAGTGGGAGCGTATCACTATGGACTTTGTTGTTGGACTCCCACAGACCCAGAGTAAGCTCGACGTCGTGTGGGTTATTGTGGATAGGCTGACTAAGTCAGCATACTTCATCCCTGTGGCAACTACTTATTCTTCTTAGCAGTTGGCAGAGCTTTACATTCGGGAGGTCGTCTGCCTTCACGGAGTTCCCGTTTCTATCATTTTGTATAGAGGTATGCAGTTCACCTCGCACATTTAGGGGGAGGTTCTGTGTGAGTTGGGTACACAGGTTGAGTTGAGCACAACATTTCATCCTCAGATGGACGGGCAGTCCGAGCATACTATTCAGATCTTAGAGGATATGCTCCGCGCTTGTGTTATAGACTTCGGAGGAGCGCAAGATTAGTTCTTTCCCCTCGAAGAGTTCTCCTACAATAACAGCTACCAGTCGAGCATTCAGATGGCTCCTTACGAGGCATTATATGGTAGGCGGTGCAGGTTGCTAGTTGGGTGGTTTGAGCCGGGGGAGGCTCGGCTATTAGGTACAAATTTAGTACAGGAGGTCTTGGACAAGGTCAAGATTATTCAGGAGTAATTTTCTATACGTCAATACCACACAGGGGGGGGGGGGGGTGATTTGTGTTGTATCCAATTTTCGAGTGCAGTCCCTATAGAAGAACCTGGTTCTTCTTGGTGTTCCAACTTCTACAATTTGCGGAAAAGTAATTGCAGAATTTAAAGGACACAACAATTTTACGTGGAAAAACACCTGGCTCAAAGGTGAAAAAAACCACGACCTACTACCCAGTAGGATTTTCCCAAACTCTTCACTATATCAACGAGCCAAATAATATTTACAAAATAAACTCTTTTGTAAACCTAATGACTAACTCTAATCCCTTTGTGGCAAACTAGCCTCTAGCTATTTGCGACAAACTTCAAGTTAACTATAACTTGAACACTCAGTACCTATTACAATTGCTTCTAGATAAAGCTGAAAGGTACAATTTGTAATCACCTACTACAAATAAACTAGACTAAAAGACNCTGGTTATCTCCTGTGCATGGACGCTTCTCGTGCCAATGGGCCTGTTTGACTATGTTTGCCCTGATGGACCTGGTTCAACTGGGTTGGCATTTGTCAATCTTCAAAACCATGCAATGACTTGACTCAACAATGACTTGATTCAACAAATTCCCCCTTTTTGATGATGACAAACTCTGTGCTTAACCCTGTACATACTTCAATCCAACATAAACACTTTTTATAGATTTAAGCATTCATCATAGAGAGACCAGGTTCATTAGGTTATAAATATCACAAAAAGCATTTAAATTTTGAAAGCACATATCTTCCCCTTTTTGGCATCATCGAAAAGTTACAAAATGATAAACTTACCAGAAGTATTAACAATTACTCATGGCCATTGAGGCAACTGCAGATGCAAATCATGGATTAATCATCAAAGGAAACCAATCAGATGTAAGCTATTTAAGAAACTGAGACAAAATCAATAACCAAACAAAAAAATTCATTGATTAGACAACAGATTAGGCACCATACACAAAAAGAATTAAGAACAGTCGCAACCATGAGCAAAACAGAAAACAAAAAGCAGAACAATCCCAAACTGGGTCATAGAGAGGGTTTTTGGAGGCACTGGACTCCTAAGGGTGGGAAGGGGCAGAGGAGGTTGTGGTATTGGATTGAAGAAGAGAGAGAATTTGATGAAGAACACCCTCATTCTTCTCCTTTTCTTTGGCTAAAGAAGCTTTGAGATCATCCCGCTCAGCTTCAACCTCAATAAGGCGAGATTTCAAATGAAGGATCTCCGCATCGTTGATCTCACCGTCCTGCACAAGCGTCCAGACCTTGCTATTAACAGGCAGTTTCCTAGATGAACCAGGTTCATCCTCAGGAATATTAACAGTGTAGTCACATGTCAGCAACGTATTCTTCCCAAAGTAGTCCTTAGCAGTAGCCATTTCAGCATTCTTCATTGGAACCTTGAAGTGAGCAAGCACAACAGTCAGGATAAACCCATAAGGTATAGTATGTGCCTTGGCTCCATTCACAACCCTGTCCAAGAGTTGGATGTTGAAGGCAGGCCAATTGATCTGTTTACCCCTATACAAACACTCCATGAGTGTGAGATCCATGTAGCTGGCAATGTGCCTTCTCTCTTGCCTAGGCAGCAAAAATTTTATCAGAAACTCGAAGAACAATTTGTGCTGAGGCCTCATATCACTCTTAAACACTGCCCTGGGCTCCGGTTCTTGCTCATTCTCACAGAAGGACCTTGTGATTTGAAGAGCTGAGGGAAAATCATCCAGATTAGGCCACCTTTGCATCAAATGAAATCTCAACCCCTTGAACCTTGGAGGATACTCTGCCATCTTTGACAACTGCGTTGGCCATAAATTCAACCAACTCATTCCTAGCCAGTCTTCCCTCAAGGTGAATAACCATGTCCTTCCACCCTTGCACATCCAAGGTATCCAACAGGAAAATCATCCCTGACTCCTCAAGGTCTCTAAACAGCTTCCCCTTCAAGATAGTACGCTTACCAAACATTGTGAGTTTGTCAGTCTCCTCACTAGACACTTCCTCTTCATCAACAATCTTTACTTTCTTTGACGCAGACCTGGTCCTCTTTGCAACTGTTGAGGGTGTGGCAGACACAGATGCTGGCTTCTTGGAAGAAGCCTTAGCTTTCTTGGGTTTTGGTGTCTCAACCTCAACTAGTGCTGGTTGCTCCTTCTGATGGACCAGGTCCATCTCATCATCATCAACATGAACTTCCTCAACAAGCTCTCCAACTTTTGCCTTTCCCTTGGAAGACTTCTTCTTCTTGCTCTTTATCAGAGCTTTTTCCATTTCTTCTTCTCCTTGCCTAACTGTGCTTCTAGTAACACGACTCTTTGGGGCAGGAGCATCAGCAGATGATGAAGCTTTCCTCTTCTTGGTTGGAACCGGTGTATTAGCTTTCTTGGATTTTGGAGTTCTCTTCTTTTTGGGATTGTAGGACTCACCCAACTTTTTCATCAACTCAGTCAACGTTTCCTCAATAGATGAACCGGGTTCATCTACTACTTGTTGTAGACTTTCCAGACCTGTTGCTGCTTCCCCAGAATTGCTATCCCCCTGAAACTTTGATTCCTTCCTCAACAATCATAGGAGCGGGGCCACCAATACCCAGAGTGGAAGCTTCCTTCCCAAATCCCCTTTCTGAACTGCCTTCTCCCTCTCTCTCAATGTTTATGTTTTTCCCAATTTTTCTTCGCCTATCTGGTACCTCTACATCCAGTATCGGCCCAATCAAGATAAACTTGTTTTCAGCCATTTCAGTTGCAGACCCAACTTCAAGATTTCCCTTTTCAGTGTCAGATGAACCATGTGCTTCATCCTCATTTGCAGATTTGAAAGAATTGCTGGAAGATTTAGAGTCTTGGACCTTGCTGGCTTGAAGTATCTCATTCAATTTTCTGGCATGAGAACCATAGGCAACTGTTTTCCTGGCCGACATCTTTACTCTATGTTTTCTGGGGGCTGGAGTAGGGCTAGGATTAACGGCTGGGACTGATTTGGGTGAAGGAGTGGGTTCAGGGATAGATTCAGGAACTGGAGGATTTTGGGGGGTTGAAGACCTGGTTGGAGAATGTGAGCTGTGTATCGATGGTGAATTTGAACCAGTGTCGTCAAGACCGACCTCTTAATCAGGGGTGGTTGATTAAGATAAAGCAGGGGGTGGTGTATAAGACATTGTTATGAAGATTCGGGGAGAGAAGAATGTTGATCGCTTTGGTATGAGAGGAATGATGAACTTGGTTCGACGGTTATGCTTTTGAAGAGGGGAGGTAATGATGGACTTTTAAAGATGTGGTTATTAATTATGCAACAGGCATAATTCTTCGTCAAGTGGGAGTCTAATCGTTGCAGGATTGTCAGTGATTAGACAGTTATAACTCTCTAAATCTAGGCTAATTAAGGTTCGATGGGACACTTTGAAATTGGTTCATTTTGCGATAAGTACTGAGAATTTGAAATGAATCAAATAGATAGAGTCCTGCTCATGTGTGACTATAATTATTTCAATAAATGTATGGTGATGAGCACGTACCTTGTCAGTCAGATGAACCAGCAGCAATGAACCAGGTTCATCGTGTAATAGGCTTTAATTTGCCTCAATTTACAAAGATAGAAAAACATCATTAGTATCCAGGGAATCATATTAATACATGGAAAAAGAGTATGGCATTAAAGTCATGATACTGAGCAATGATTAGTCTAGTTAGATACCTATTTTAGTGTTTCTAGCAAAAAAAAATTCATTTTTTCTTTTCAATTAGGTGATCTTAATCATCCCTAATTCTAGCCTGTTTCTCTCAAAATGCTCCCTACTTAGTGCCTTAGTGAAGATATCAGCAATTTGTTTGTCAGTAGCACATAATTCGATTGAGGTCATTCCTTTTTCATAGTTATCTCTTAGGAAATGGTGTCTGACATCTATGTGCTTGTTTCTCTTATGATGAACCGGGTTCTTCGTCATGCTAATTGCATTAGTGTTGTCACAGAAAATAGGAATGCATCCAACCTCTATACCAAAATCCATGAGTTGTTGCTTGATCCATAGCAACTGAGCACAACATGAGGCTGCAACCACATATTCTTCCTCAGCAGTAGACAAGGCTACTGAGTTTTATTTCTTGGTGGCCCAAGACACAAGGCATGAGCCCAAAAAGTGAGCCATGCCTGAGCTACTTTTCCTGTCAACCAGGAAACCTGCATAATCTGCATCAGCATATCCTACAAGGTCGAAATTACTACCTTTAGGATACCAAAGACATAAATCAGTAGTGCCCTTCAGATATCTCAGAATTCTCTTCACTGCAGTTAGATGGGACTCCTTTGGATTTGCCTGAAACCTAGCACACAGTCCTACACTGAACACAATATCAGGTCTGCTGGCAGTGAGATAATAAAGACCCAATCATCCCTCTGTATAGCTTTTGATCAACGGATGAACCAGGTTCATCCACATCTAATTTTGTAGCTGTGGCTATGGAGGTGTCAATTTCTTTTGAGTCTTCCATTTTAAATCTTTTGAGTAATTCTTTCACATATTTCTGTTGATGGATCATTGTTCCATTTGAGTTTTTATTGATTTGCAAGCCTAAAAAGAAGTTTAGCTCACCCATCATACTCATCTCAAACTCACTCCCCATAAGTTTAGCAAATTCCTTACTCAATTTGTCGGAGGTTTCCCCAAATATGATATCATCCACATATATTTTCACAACCAGGAGATCCTTACCTTTTTCGTCTAAGAACAAGGTACTGTCAATTTTACCTCGTTTGTATCCATGTTCTAGCAGGAATTTTGATAGCCGCTCATACCATGCTCTTGGTGCTTGTTTGAGTCCATACAAAGCCTTGTCAAGTTTGTATACATGGTCAGGTGTATCCTTGCTTTCTAAACTTGGAGGATTTTTGACAAATACTTCTTCCTTTTAAATAGCCATTGAGGAAAGCACGCTTTACATCCATCTGATGGAGAGTGAATTCCATGTATGTAGAAAATGCTATAAGAAGTCTGATTGCCTCCAGTCTTGCCACAGGATCAAAGGTCTCATCATAGTTAAGTTCCTATTATTTATTATATCCTTGGACAACCAGTCTGGCCTTGTTTCTTGTAACCGTTCCATCCTCATCGAGTTTGTTCCTGAAGACCCACTTTGTGCCAATCACTGACCTGTCTAGTAGTCTGGGTACCAAGTGCCATACTTGACTTCTTTCAAATTGATTCAGCTTTTCTTGCATGGTATTTACCTATTCAACATCGTATAAAGCTTCAACAATGTTCTTTGGTTCGATTAAGGATAGAAAGGCATCAAATGCACACAGATTTTCAAGGATGATCTTGTTTTGATTTCAGATGTCAAATCTATTATGATGTTCTTAAGAGGATGAGAGTTTTAATATCTGTGTGGTTTGAGCACCAATTGTTATGAAGCAGGATCAGGGCCAAGGTCCAGAGTGATTTGCTGTTGAGTTCCCCCTGTCATGTTGCTTGGGGTAGTTGGACCTGGTCCATCATCTGTTCCATCTTCCATGATTGCTTCAATTTGTTCACTGCTTCTGACCAGTCGAAGCTCCTCATCTTCTGGTTCCTGTCTCTCAGAAAGAGTGTTAGTTTCATCAAAAACAACATGCACACTCTCCTCTACACACATAGTTCTTTTGTTATATACTTTATAAGCTTTTCTATGTGATGAATATCCCAAGAATACTCCCTCATCACCTCTGGGATCAAGTTTACCTAGGGAATCCTTGCCATTGTTGTGCACAAAACACTTGCATCCAAAAGCCCTAAGGTGGGATATGTTGGGCTTTCTCCCTTTAAGTAATTCATAAGGAGTTTTCTCTACCAGTGGTCTGGTCATGCATCTATTTATTATGTATCATGTAGTGTTTATTACTTCTGCCCAGAAGCTATGGGGTAGTTTTCTAGAAATAAGCATGGTTCTAGCCATATCTTTAAGAGTTCTATTCTTTCTTTCAACAACCCCATTTTGCTATGGGGTTCTAGGGGCAGAAAAGTTGTGATTTATACCATGTTCATCACAGAATTCAACAAACTTTGCATTCTCAAGTTCAGTACCATGATCAGATCTTATTGATGCTAGTTGATTTCCTAACTGTTTTTGAGTTTTTCTAACAAATGAAGTGAACATATCAAATGCTTCATCTTTAGATGTCAGAAATAAGGTCCAAGTGAACCTTGAGTAATCATCAACTAGCACCATTACATATTTCTTACCACCTCTGCTTAGAGTTCTCATAGGACCACATAAGTCCATATGAACCAGTTTTAATGTCCTGGTGGTACTGACCATTTTCTTGCTTTTGAAAAAGGATCTTACCTGCTTCCCCCTTGCACATGCCTCACAAACTTTGTCTTCCTTGAACTTAATGTTAGGAAGCCCTACCACTAAGTCCTTAGAGACTAATTTGTTGAGCTGATTTAGACTTGCGTGACCAAGTCTTTTGTGCCAAAGGAGGGGATCACTGTCCAACACACTTAAGCAAGTGAGTTCATTTTCTGATAGTGTGGACAAGTCTATGACATAGATGTTATTCATTCTTTTTCCCTGC
The DNA here is from genome assembly GCA_005239505.1 of Nicotiana paniculata. Classification (NCBI taxonomy): domain Eukaryota; kingdom Viridiplantae; phylum Streptophyta; class Magnoliopsida; order Solanales; family Solanaceae; genus Nicotiana; species Nicotiana paniculata. Next base: position 25,042 of record ML360555.1, read on the forward strand.
AAAACAATCTTGTCAGTAAGCAGGTTAATCACAAAACATTTTGTGGAAGTGAAAGCAACTATGTTACCTCTGTCACACAATTGTGACACACTGATTAGGAAATATTTCAAGCCATATATCAAGTACACATGTTCAATGGAACGTGTTTCATCCTTAGCTACCTTACCAACCCCGATAATTTCACCTTTCTCTCAATTTCCAAAGGAGAAATTTCCTCCTTTGAGGTTTTCAAGTGAAAGGAACTGTTCCTTGTTCCCTGTCATATGTTTTGAGCAGCCACTATCCAAGTACCAAATTTGGCTGCTTCCTCTCACTTGAACCTACAAAAA
>ML360555.1:25440-63593 GCA_005239505.1 Nicotiana paniculata
GAAAATTAGACACCACAAAAGGGGGGGGGGGGGGTGATTTGTGTGGTGTCTAATTTTCGAGTACAGTTTCTATAGAAGAACCTGGTTCTTCTTGGTGTTCCAACTTCTGCAGTTTGCGAAAAAGTAATTGCAGAATTTAGAGAACACAACAATTTTTACGTGGAAAAACACCTGGCTCAAAGGTGAAAAAAAACCACGACCTATTTCCCAGTAGGATTTTCCCAAGCTCTTTACTATTAACGAGCCAAACAATATTTACAAAATAAACTCTTTTGCAAACCTAAGGACTAACTGTAATCCCTTTGTGGCAAACTAAGCTCTAGCTATTTGCGACAAACTTCAAGTTAACTATAACTTGAACACTCAGTACCTATTACAATTTCTTCTAGATAAAGCTGAAAGGTACAATTTCTAATCACCTACTACAAATAAACTAGACTAAAAACAACAGATGGAACTGGTTCTTCTAGCTGGTTCAAGTAGCTTTTGTGTCGCACAAGGATTCTGCTTGCCAAATTGCTTTGGTAATTTTGCTTTCAGTTCTCGTTTCACTTATGTTTTTGTGCATTATTTTTTCAGCAGGAATGCTTCAACATTTAATAGAGTCAGTAGTTGAGACGTTGTTGTTTAGTTCTAATACAACTCTTCCTTGGTGGAAGAGTTTGAGTTTATCTCAACTTCCTTGATCTCGATTCTGTTCTACCTGAAATCAAACTCCATCTTCTTATCAATTTGCAACCTTTTCGCTTAGGAGATAACCTGTTAGTTCTAGATAACCTCTTAGTTCACAGATATTGTTTATCTCATGCGCATGGACGCTTCTCGTGCCAATGGGTCTATTTGACTATGTTTTCCCTGATGGACCTTGTTCAACTGGGTTGGCATTTGTCAATCTTCAAAACCATTGAATGACTTGATTCAACAATGACTTGATTCAACAAGGAGAAGTTTCGCGTAGCTCAGTCCAGGCAAAAGGGTTATGGTGACCGTAAAGTTCGTGATGTGGTATTCATGGTCGGGGAGAGGGTATTGCTTCAGGTGTCACCTATAAAAGGTGTCATGAGATTTGGGAAGAAGGGAAAGTTGAGCCCTAGGTATATCAGACCATTTAAGATTCTTGAGAGAGTGGGTGAGGTAGCTTATAGACTTGCGCTGCCTCCAGGGTTAGCCTCAGTTCATCCGGTATTTCATGTGTCTATGCTCCGGAAATATCATGGTGACCCATCCCACATGTTAGATTTCAGCTCTGTCCAGTTGGACAAGGATTTGACTTATGAGGAGGAGCTGATGGCCATTGTAGACTGGTAGATTCGTCAATTGAGGTCAATGTGTTACCCTTCAATTCGAGAGCAGTGGAGAGGTCAGCCTGTTGAGGCAACTACTTGGGAGTCAGAGTCGGACATGCAGAATAGATATCCCCACTTGTTCGCTGTTGATACCTAATTTTTCCCATATATATATATATATATATAGTGCATGAGCATCAACAAGTATTTTCTATAATTTCTTAAGGTTTTAATCATTATTCCTACGTTTTATTACATAAACAATTATTAATTGCATTACAAATAATTTAATTATGATTTATTATCTAATTTTTACCATTTTTATTCATATCAAGCTTTAAACGTTTTATTTATAATTATATTTGCATCTTTAGGCTATAACTGCGATAATTTTGCAATAATAGCACATATATGCATAATTACATTATTTATACAGAAAAAATGGCTTTTTATATTTTTATAATGTTAAGTAATTATTTTAAATCATTTTCATATACAAATGAAATTTTTATTATTTATTAATTATTTTAATAAATTATTTTACTAATTTAATTGGGTATTTAAAACCTAGCCCCTTTTCTTAAATTAATTTCGGACTTAACCTAACCCATTACCCTAGCCCAATACTCCATATCCAATACCCATGCCCGTCAAACCCAAACCCATACCGGTCCAAGCCCTGACCCAATTCCCTCTTTTAGATCCTTGTCGTTGATCTCTGAAGATCAACAACTCCTAATCACTCCTCCCCTTTGAACTAATCACCTCCCTAACCCTAATTCATTTACCACCTATCCGCCGCCCTCAAACACTATCGTCTCCCCCCCTTTATCTTCTCAAACCCTAATCCGCCGTCACCCCATTTCCCCTTGATTCTTTCCCAGAAATGGAATCACTTAACGATTTCTTACCATATTTGGTCCTATTTCTTTACCGGCTACTCATCTTTGGTGTAACTTGACTTGCTTGACTCAAATGGAAAGCCGATCTTTGGAGATTCGAACCAAATCTAGTTCAAAACCTCTTATCTGTTGGTTATTTCTGTCTGTGTTCATCCCAACCTTAGCTAATTAACCCATGGGTGTGATTTGCCGTGCCTCTTTGCCTCATACCTCTTCATAGAGTCCCGTCCAGCTATCGTGTCTTCATTGCTCCACGTAGACTGCTGAGTCATCAAGATTTATTACACGTGTGAAGCTCTTTTTTACCAATACAGATAGTCCCCCTACTTACCATACATTTATCGATCAATATTTGGTAAGTGGATACTCATTTATGGACGGAATATTTTGCCGCCGCTTCACTCCAATCATTGCATATTTTTCTATACGTAAGCGTCGCTTGTCACTTCCATTTAATGCTTATGCCACGTGGTATTTTCGGGTTGGTTCTATAATTATTCAGCGCCTTTTAGGGCTTTTTTGCGGCTACATCAGTCACAAAGTGACATCTTCAATTATGGCTTTCACATCATTGTTTTTTCCTATTTTTGATGGTTATCTTCGAGTATAAATACCCCCTTTTATTTCACGAAAAACTTCTAACTTTCAATCTTTATTTTTAAAGAACTTTTTCCTTTTCTTTGTAGATATGTCTTCTTCAAACCAATCTAAGAGAGTCATAAACTAGATGATTTGACTCCCTCTTCTGCTCCAACACGGAGTAGGAGAGGTGGCAGGTTGAGGAGTTTAGGTTCTACTCTATCAAGGGGTTCTTCCTCTTCTCAAATTACTTCTCCTCCTTCTTCTAGGTCTTTAACTTCTCCAAGGGCTAGAGCTTCTAGATCTTCGCCAAAGGTAGAGAACGTCATGAACCTTTGCGCGAACCGAGGGTCGATGAAATAGTACCTGCAGAGTTCACCTTTGCTAGGGATATGCAGGCCCTTGGAGATCAGGTTTCTTCATTATCATCTCTTGATAGTGTTGACAAGTACCCTATCCAACTCACTGAAGGTTTAATTCCTCTTATACGCATGGACTGTCATTGGAGTTCCGATTTTCCTGTAATCGTTCCGAACAGTAACCAAAGAATAACGTCTTACAAGACGGGGTTCTTTTGCTTATACCTATCCCTTTACATTAGGGTTCAATCCTCTCATTGACCCAGTAATCATCGAGTTCTGTTGATTTTTCAAAATTTTCTTGGGACAAGTCGATCCTCTTGTATGGCGAGTCGTTGCATGTCTTAGATACTTGGCTACCTTCGCTTCGATCCCCTTTAAATTTCATCATCTTATTCACCTCTATTCCCCAATGTTGTTCCGTCAGGGAATTTTTACCCTAGCTACTAGGAGTAAAAGGGTGTTAGTGACTTCTGAAGATGATACGGATCGAGGTTGGTTTCTTCGGTATGTTGCTGTTTCTACTGCTAGTTTAGTAGGTGAAGAGAATCTTCCCTTCCCTGAGAAGTGGAATTTTGCACTTGAGTACATTTTTGCTCACATTCCTTGCTTTTTTCTTTAGATATTTTATCAATACCGTAGCTGTTTCTTCTTTTTGCAACAATCATGGGAACCGTCGAGAATGTCTCCGGTTGTAGAGATTGGGTAGAAAAGCTTTTGTTAATTGCTCCATTGGAAGAACGTTCGTGGAAGTACCTATCTGAGAGGTTTGGTTGCAGAGTTAAGACTCATGGTAAGTGAAGTTTTTATTTGTACTTGTTTATTCCTTTGAGAATTATGTAACCCTTTCTTTTTGACAGGGTTTCCTGCTCATGGAGTTTCTGCATCTGCGTCTGTTCCTAAGTTATCCCTGGCTTAGGCCCAAGAGATCATTTCAGGCTCTTCTTCTTCAAAGAGAAAAGTAGGTGGTTCAAGGACCTTGGGAGAAGAGTAGGAAGAGGAGGGCAATTTGGTCCATAGGCCACGCAAAAGGAAGGTGGTCTCAGACGACGAGTCTACACCTGTCATCGTGCCTTCCGTGCCTGAAGTTGGAATTTTTGCCTCCAAGGATGCTACTCCATCTCCCGTGCGTGAATCTGTTGGTCAATTGTTCTGTGAAGGCTTTGGTTCTATTGCTGATGAAGCTACCTTGGTTGTTTTCTCTCCAACTCTTAGAGAACTCCCTTCAACTGTTCCAGTTATTTCTCCTAATCCCATGGCTATTCCTGATCCTGTCGTTGCTCCCTCTCCCGTGGCTTTTTTGGCCCCTCAGACTTCCTCGCCCGTAGCTCCTGCATCTCTACCTGCTTCCGTGTCTTCTGTTACAGAAGTAGGGTCTTCCAGCGGAGAGATGAGGTAGGTGATGATAGAAGTTCTAGCGGAGGGTAACCTCTTTAAAAAGTATGGCCAGCCTGATGTGTAGTTCGAACCGTTGATAGGCCCGACAAAGAGCTAAGTTGGACAGCCACAGTTCCCTTAAATGGGCTAATGAAATCGTGCGTACTTCTTTAAAGGTAAACTGCATTTTCTTGTGCTCATTATTGTGCATGTATTTACCATATCTAATTGGATTTATTTTGCAGATCAATCTTATTGGCACGGAGCTTATGAAAAGGATTTCTCATACGGAGCAGGAAGTGAAAGAATGGTGTGCGGAAGCAGATTACTGGAAGGAGCAGTATGAAAGCTTAAGGCTCGACATGGAGGCTATAGAAGAAGAAAAATGTACCTTGGAGCAGCAAGTGAGGGTCATGACGGCAGAGTTGGCCATGGAGAAGGCATCCTCTGATCAGGCAGACAAGGATAAAAGCGTCCTAGAGTCCTCATTCGCGGAGCAGCTGTCTCGTGCCTCTGAAGAGGTCAGGAGTTTGAAGGCCTTACTAGACCAAAATGAGGAGTATTCAGGCGAATTAGTGCAATCCCTTACTCAGACCCAGGAAGATCTCCATAACTCTTTGGAGAAAGTTCAATTACTGGAAAGGTCTTTCGCTCCTTTAAGGGCCTCTAATGATGCAGCCGTGACTGAGAGGGATGAACTAACAGCTAAAGTTATGCTATGGGAGAAATATTACGAGGCTCTTTATGATAGGGCAACTGTCGATGTTAGTTGGGCGTATATGAACTCTTGCCTCGACACATTGACTGAAATGAGCCGAGAAGGTTTCGACCTTGATGCTGAAATTGCAAAAATCAAGGAGTCCATTGAGAAGGCTCAACAATGTCAGAATCTCTCTTCACTTGAAGGTGAGGTTCCTGCTGCTCAAGGCTCTTCGTCCCAAGCCGCTCCTGCTTCTTCTGCCAGTGAAGTCAACCCCCATCCTGAAGAAATTTAAGAAGTTGATTCATCTTCCTTTTTTATCTTTGTCTCAATTGGTGGTTACCCCCAGTCCCATCGGGGGTAAATTTGGATCTCTTTAAGGTCCCCAAATGACAACTTAGGGGCACCTCAATGTATAAAAATTCTATACGGCTAAGTATAAGTTAATACTTAGTTTTTAATTAGCCGTTTTAATATATTAATGCAAGTATGACTTTCGTTTTCCGTTGAGTTTCTGTTTCACTCTTTAAGTCTTTTGCATGCTTTATTTTTCGAGGTTTTAGTTTTACCTCTGAGTTTTGCATATAGAATGCTTTGGATTACTCGTACCTTTTTGTAATAGGCACGGTGTCATATTAAATGTGTGCCTTTTTGTAGTAGGCATAATTTATGGAAGATGGCCCTTTTTTTATCGACACTTAATGAAGAAGACGCCTCAACTTCATAAAGGTGTAATAATGCAATAGAGTGATAGGAATTTTTCACATATTTAAGAATGTTTCTGAGGAAAGTTTTTTGTTTGAACTTTCACAACTTTTTACATGTGTTTGATTGTCGTCTAAAACTCATGTTGCAACTGTTTTCTTTTAACAGATTTGAGATACACTTGTATTTCGTAGCTGTTTTTCGTACGTAACAGTTTTTTCGAGTTAATACAAGAGAGCAAATGTTTTTCGTTCGTAACAATTTTTATTCAAGTTGGGGTTTTCACCCATAACTATTTTTGTCGACAACATTTTTCAATAAGCACGAGGATAATGCTTTTGCATCCATAACTATTTTATTTGATAACAGTTCTTTGAACAAGTACAAGGATTTTGATCTTTCATCCGTAACTGTTTTATTTGATAACAATTTTCTATTTGAGTACAAAGATTTCGTGCTTTTTAGTTACAACAGTTTTGAATGAGTACAATGATGATGATCTTTTATCCATAACTGTTTTTGGTTCCAACAGTCTTTCTTTTGAATAAGTACAAAGATGCGCATTTATTCTTCGTGGCTAACATTGCTAACATTTTTCCTTTTAACCTGAACATGTTCGAAGGTTTTTTGGATTAGAGGTTTTGTGTTTGAGTCTTTGGCTCTTTCGATTTTACTTGTATCACTTGATTTGTTGGGTAGATGGATCTTCAGGCTCGAGCTTTAACTTTTTGATAGTATTTTTTGCTTCGTTTTTGCCTTCCATATTGTATAGTCCCCCAAGTGTTTGATCTTTGAAGAATGAAATCTCGAGCACTTGATTATTCCTTCCTTGTGGTCCTTTTCCTGAAAAGGAAAAACATACGGGACTCGAAGGTATATAATTTTTAGATGATGACTGCTTAACCCTTTAAAACTTCCATCAGAAAGTGTAACCCTAGACAGGGAATTTAGTTATTTCCTCGCGTCTTTGCAGGTCTAATATCATAATCTGGTGATGGGTTAGCTTTATGCCTATCATCTAAAAAGGTTAGTAAAATTTCAAATGTTCAAAATAAAATCAAACGTGTGATACCTGACCGGGGGTACTTCTTTTCCTTAGAAGTAGTACTTCTTAAAGTGGATGGCATTCTAACTTGTTGGTAGTATTCTGACGTCCATAGCTTCCAGACCGTAGGCTCCCTTCCCAGCTATGCCTCGGACTTTGTAGGGTCCTTCCTAGTTTGGACTTAGCTTTCCTGCGTCTGCTTATTTCGTTGATTGAAAGACTTTTTTGAGGACGAAGTCCCCAATCTTGAAGTATCTGTATGAGCTTTACGATTCTAATAACACTCTATGATTTGTTTCTGAGCTTCCATCCATATTAGTGCTGCTTCTCTCCGTGGTTCGTGCAGGTCCAGATTGGTCTTCAATTCGTCGTCGTTTGTTTCCTCCATGGCTGTTGTAAACCTTATGCCTTGTTCGCCAATCTCCACAGGTATTAAGGCTTTTGAGCCATAGACAAGTTCGAACGGAGTTTCTCCCGTGGCTGTTTTAAAGTTGTTCTGTATGCCCATAGTACCGCTGGTAACTCATCAGGACAGTTTCCTTTGGCTTTATCTAGCCGCTTCTTTAGATTGTTGATGATGACTTTATTCGTTGACTCAGCTTGACCATTAGCCATGGGGTGGTATGGCGTTGAAGTGATCTGTTTGATTTGCCAGCTTTCGAAGAATTCTGTGACTTGCGAGCCTATAAATTGCGGGCCATTATCACACACAATCTCTTTTGGTATCCCAAAACGGCTTATGTTTGCCATAATAAGCTTTTAACTTCCTTTTCTCGCAGCTGTTTGAACGCTTCTGCCTCTACCCATTTTGTAAAATAGTCGGTCAGCATGAGAAAAAACTGTACCTGTCCTTTAGCTGTGGGAAGAGGTCCCACTATGTACATACCCCATTTCATGAAGGGCCATGGGGATATTATTGGATACAATAATTCCTCTGGTCGATGCATGTTATTGGCAAACCTTTAGCATCTGTCGCATTTGGATACGAAGTTCTCGGCCTCTTCTTCCATCTTAGGCCAATAGTATCCATATCTGATTAGGGTTTTTACTAAGGATCTCGCCCCTCAGTGATTTCCACAGTGTCCTTCGTGGACTTCTTTCATCACAAACTCCGTTTGGTTAGGTCTGAGGCATTTTTCTAGGGGCCCTCCGAACATCTTGCGATATAATGAGTTGCGAATAAGGCAGTACCGTACAGCTTTGCGGCGAAGTGCTTGAGCTGTTTTCTTGTCTTCAGGTACGGTGCCATTCTGCAAAAAATTTAGGATTTCGTTTCTCCAATCCCAGGTTAAATTGTTGAAAGTTTACCTCATTTCTATCCTGGTCGATCGCTGAATGGAATAGATGAACGACAATTGCATTGTATTTGTTTGTTACTTCCGTGACTGATGCGAGGTTAGCTAATGCATCTGCTTCTGCATTTTCCTCTCTAGGTATTTGTACTACCTTCCATGTTTTGAATTGTCTCACAAGCTCTTGTGCCTTTTCCAAATATTGTTGCATCCTAGTCTCTCAAGCGATGTAATTCCCCTACATATTATTTACTACCAGTTGAGAGTCACTTTTGATTAGGATTTGCTCGATTGAAAGATCTTGTGCGAGTTCTAGTCTTGAAATAACAACTTCGTACTCTGCTTCATTGTTAGTTATAGGATAACATTTGATAGCCTGCCGTGTCTTTTCACCCGTGGGTGATATTAAGACTATGCCTAAGCCAACACCTTTTATATTGGAAGAACCATCGGTAAATAGGGTCCATAGACCCGGATTAACACCGTTGAAGAGCTGTAACTCTTTCTTCACTTCAGGAACAATGCTATTACTAAAATCAGCGACAAAATCAACTAAGATTTGAGACTTGATTGCAGTCCTAGGTCGATATATTATTTCATGCTCGCTTAATTCTATGGCCCACTTGGCTAATCTTCCTGACAGTTCTTGCTTATGCAGTATGTTTCTTAATGGATACGACGTCACAATTGTGATTCGATGACATTGAAAGTATGGCCTTAATTTTCTAGATGCCATGATTAGAGATAAGGCTAACTTTTCTAGATGTGGATATCTAGTTCCAGCATCCACTAATGTCTTGCTTACATAATAAATAAGAGATTGTTTACCTTTATTCTCCCTTACCAATACTGCACTTACAGCAATTTCCGAGACAGAAAGGTAGATGTATAGCCGCTCCCCCTCCTTCGGCTGTGACAACAATGAAGGTTTTGATAGGTAAGACTTTAGGTCTTTGAGAGCCTGTTGACATTCTTCAGTCCATTTGAATCGATTTTGCTTTTTGAGAACTGCAAAGAATTTAAAACTTTTCTACGAAGATTTGGAAATAAATCAGCCTAAAGCTGCAATTCTTCTCGTTAGTCTTTGAAATTATTTTTGTTTATAAGTACATCAGGTATTTCTTCTATAGACTTAATTTGATAATCATTTACCTCTATTCCCCTGTTTGATACAAGGAAACCCAAGAATTTACCTGATTCCACACCAAAAGCGCATGTTTCTTGATTAAGCTTCATATTATACCTGCGTAAAATGTCAAAGGTAATAGAGAGGTGCTGGAAATGGTCTTCCACCCGTGTTGATTTTACTAGCATGTCATTAATGTAAACTTCTATTGTTTTTCCTAGATTTTCCTGGAACATCTTGGTCACTAGCCTTTGAGATGTGGCTCCAGTGTTTTTCAAGCCAAAGGGCATGACTTTATAACAATAAGTACCCCTGTTTGTAATAAAGGAGATTTTTCCTCGTCCGAGGGATCCATTTGAATCTGATTAAAACCAAAATACGCATCTAGAAAGCTTAACAATTCATGACCTGCGGTGGCATCAATCATTTGATCTATATGTGGTAATGGGAATGAATATTTGGGGCATGCTTTATTTAAGTCAGTATAATCTACGCATACTCTCCATTTGCCATTCTTTTTAGGTACTACCACAGTGTTAGCTAGCCAGTTAGGGTACATTACCTCTCGTATCGAACCAATCTTCAAGAGTTTCTGTACCTCTTCGTCAATCACTTGGTTCTTGAATGGTCCTTGCTTTCTTTTCTTCTCTTCGACCGGGGCTCAGCCTCGTTCCTATACACACTTTCTGTTCAGGATTTTGTTCAGACAATGGAATAGCTTCGAGATCTTCCGTAGTTGTTTTGATGTGCTCGTCTTCCTCCGATTCATGAATGACGTCCGGTCTGGAATCTACATCCGTGTGGTCCGGTGCACCTTCCATGTTTACTTGATTCAACTTCTTGTGAGTATTTTCTTTCGTACATGTTTCAGCAATAATACCTTCCGTACCTATTTGGGTAGTAATTTTTTCCATGCTTGTTTGGGCGGTGTTACCTGCTTGAGAGATTCCCTTATCTTTTAATTCTTCCACCTCTAATTTTTTGTTGTAGTGTATCACGGAATTTATATTTCTAGCGGTTTTCTGATCGCCTCTAATTTGCTGAATCCCCCATTCAGAGGGGAATTTAATTACCTGATGCAAGGTGGAGGGTATTTCTTTCATGTCGTGGATCCATGGCCTTCCCACGATTATGTTATAATCCATGTCAGTATCGATGACTTTCGAACCTGGTACTTTTTATTACTCCCTCAGCATAAGTGCTAAGTTTAATTTCTCCTTTTGTTATAACCGTAGAGTTATCAAACCCTGATATGGCTCGTGCCCTTGGGATTACTTGATTCCCCAATAGCATTTCTTCCACGACTCTTAGCAAAATGATATTGACTGAACTACCTGGATCAATCAACACTCTTTTTACGTTAGTGTCATGAATAAGTAAAGATATTACCCGAGCATCGTTGTGAGGGAGCATTAATCCGCCAATATCTGCATCATCGAAGGTTATATCGTCTGCTTCCAGATTTTCACGAACCCATTTTTTGTGTGTAATTGTGAACTTCGTGGTCGTTTTGCAGACCACTCCGTTTACTTCTTCACTTCAGTGTATCACGTTGACAATTCATTTTGGAGATGGAGGTTTTGGGGGCTCCTGCCTGTTCTTCATGTATGCCTGTTTACCTTTTTCACTGAACAATTCTGTCAAATAGCCCTGTTTCAATGATTGTTCTACCTCACCTTACAAAAATCTGCAATCTGTAGTCTGTGTCCATGATCATTATGGAATTCACACCAGAGATCCGGGTTCCTCTTATTCAGATTCGACCTCATCTCTTTGGGCCATAGAACCTTATCACCTAAATTTCTTAACACTGAAATTAGTTCAGAGGTACTTACATTAAAGTTATGATCCCCAATTTGCGCATTACCTCTAGGTCGCTGACCTTGATCCTTTTTGGATCTAGATGAAGACGAGCCCGCATCTCTGCTTGGTGGTCCATAATCTGACCTGGTGTTTTCGAACCTGGGACGAGTTTCACATCCCGATGGTCCTGTGTAAGGATCATACCTGTGTTTACCTGATCTCCTGTCTGATTTTGAATGCCTGGATCTGGTATAATCTTCCTCTTTCGGACGAGCAATGGTATCTTCTTCTATTCGAAGTTTAGTACTATACCTGTTATAAACATCATTCCACGTTGTAGATGGGAATTCTCTCAAGCTTTCCTTGAGTCTTCTCGTGGCTTCTGAGCTTTTGTCATTTATATTACTTGCAAATGCCATGGCTGCCCAATTATCAGACACCCTTGGTAGTTGCATTCTTTCTTGTTGAAACCTGTCTACAAATTCACGAAGTAGTTCCGTATCTCCTTGTTTTATTTTAAAGATGTCCTCCATCCTTTTCTCGAATTTTTGCACACTGGAGTGTGCCTTTATGAATGAATCTGCAAGCTCAGAAAAAGAATCAATAGAGTTTTCAGGGAGAAGAGAATATCAGGTTAGCGCCCCTTTGGTAAGTGTTTCTCCAAATTTTTTAACCAGGACCGACTCAATTTCTTGATTTGTTAAGTCGTTGCCCTTCACTCCGGTGGTAAAAGCAGTTACATGGTCGCGTGGGTCAGTTATCCCGTCATATTTAGGTACGTCAGGCATTTTAAACTTCTTTGGAATAGGTACGGGTGCTACGCTTGGTTTCCAAGGTTGTTGAGAATATCTATCAATGTCAATGCCTTTGACAACAGGTGGTACTCCAGGAATTTGTTCGATTCGATCGTTTTGTTCCTTCACCTGTTTCTGAAAAGTTAGCAATAAACTCTGTACTTCGGAGTTATTAGATATACCTGGTCTGGCTTCGAGAGATTCATTAGGAGTATCTCCCCTTCCTGAGTTTTCCAACCCATATTGAGGATTCTCCATGGTGATGGTACTATTGGGGAGGAGGGGGGTGTCGATGGTGCAGGTAACGCTGTCGGTAATCCCCTCGCAAATTCTTGCAAAGCTTGGCTCACATACTCTGCAATAATTTTCTTTACTCGGTCTTGTTCCACCGTTTGATCATTATTATCATTGTTGTTATTGGATCTTTCTGGGGATTTTTCCCTTGAACCACGTGGGGTTCTTGAAGGCGATGCAACTGGGGTTCCATTCCTTTACTGGTTGTTGTCATTGGAGTTCAACATAGTTCAGAGGATATCGCTTGAAAAGCAAACAAAGATTATCAGATTCCCGGTAACGGAACCAATTTGTTTAACCAAAAAATTGGATTCTTTGCCCAAAGCTATTTAAGAAGAGCACGGGTTTCTGATAACCAAAGAATAAGATTATAATTGTAGGCAAACTTGTAAATGGAAAGCAGTAAGATGCACAAAAAGTAAGTATATTGCAATAGTAGTTCGGATGTCCCTTTACAGGTTATATTTTACTCCCTTATATATGGAATTTCCTAATATAACGTCTGCCTTTTTCAGTGATTGAGCATTAATGACTAATTATGACATTGATGTAACGTTACAATGAGTAACCGTAACTGTTGCGTGAATGTTGTGTAACGTGTGGATCACTAATTGAAGATCTCTGAATCCGCCCTTTGTTCCGCCCAGATAAATTTTGACCGTGTCTCTTCATATTCTCAATTAGGTTGAGACTTCCGTAGCTAATTAACTCGTGGGTGTGATTTGCCGTGCCTCTTTGCCTCATACCTCTTCATAGAGTCCCATCCAGCTATCGTGTCTTCATTGCTCCACGTAGACTGCTGAGTCATCAAGATTTATTAAACGTGTGAAGCTCTTTTTTACCAATACAAATACCCTCTTGAGCAACCTGTACCGCACCTGAATCAGACCTTCCATCAGGCTGATATAATATGGGGATCAGAGGAAGAACAAGCCTTGGCAGCATTGAGGAATTTATTCTTGGAAGACGATGATATGTATTGTTGTGTGATAGTCGAGGAGTAGGAGAAAGAAGGCCTTACTATCTAGAGAGTGGAGAATGGAGCATTCCTCAAGAACTGGACCATTAAACCATCAAGGGCCCGACGAGTCTCGGGGTAGCAAGGTTGATAACATTGTTTACTTTTGAAAATGATTTCCTCTTTTGCATTTTGTTTTAAATAATATTTTTAGTGTTCCATTTAAAAAACATTATTTGAGTTATTAAATGGCTTGATGTTTATTATTACTATTTTCTTTCATATCTTTATACTTACATCATTACTATTTCTTATCTTGATGAACCAACGATTGTGACATGTAATGAGATAACGCAACAGAAGGACAGTGATTCGGAAGAAATAGAAGAAGAGGATATAATACCTGAGGAAATATTCAGAGAAGTGGATAATTTTGAGAATAAGACCAAGTCCAACTTGGATGAGACCGAGATAGTCAACTTGGGAGATTCTGATACCATAAAAAAACTCGCATAAGCATCCATCTGTCACCTACAGAAAAGAAAGAATACACTCGCTTCCTGAAAGAATATGAGGATATATTTGCATGGTCATACGACGATATGAAAGGGTTGAGCACATCCATAGTGGCTCACAAGTTACCTACAAATCCAATGTGTCCGCCAGTGAAGCAGAAACTCAAGAAGTTCAAGCCAGACATGAGCCTGAAAATCAAGGAAGAAGTTACCAAGCAGATCAAAGCCAAGGTCCTCAGGGTAGTTGAATATCCAACCCAGCTGGCCAACAATGTATCGGTTCCGAAGAAAAATGGGAAGGTTAGAGTCTGTGTTGATTATCGGGATCTGAACAGAGCAAGTCCCAAGAATGATTTTGCGCTGCCAAATATACACATTCTGATCGACAATTGCGCCACGCATGAATTCCATTCCTTTGTAGATTGCTTCGCAGGTTATCATCAGATTTGGATGGATGAAGAAGACACAGAGAAACAACCTTCATTACACCATGTGGAGTGTATTGTTACAAAATGATGCCATTCGGTCTAAAGAATGCTGGGGACACCTACATGAGGGCTATGACAACGATCTTCCATGATATGATACATAAAGAAATAGAGGTATATGTTGACGACGTCATCATCAAATCCAAGAAGGATACAGATCACATAGAAGATTTGAGGAAATTCTTTGACCGGCTGCAGAAGTACAATCTAAAGTTAAATCCCGCAAAGTGTGCATTCGGGGTTCCTGCCAGAAAATTGTTGGGATTCATTGTCAGTTGCCGAGGAATAGAGTTGGATCCATCAAAGGTCAAAGCCATCCAGGAATTGCCATCACCAAATAGCAAGAAGGATGTGATGAGTTTCTTGGGACGTCTCAACTACATCAGTCGCTTCATAGCATAGTCCACAGTAATATGTGAGCCGATTTTCAAAATGTTGAAGAAGGATGCCGCAACCAGTTGGACTGAGGATTGTCAAAAGGATTTTGACAAAATCAAGGAATATCTGTCCACACCGCCAGTCTTAGTCCCGCCAGATCCTGGTAGACCACTACCATTCTACCTTGCAGTGTTAGATGGAGCTTTCGGTTGTGTTCTGGGACAGCATGACGAGACGAGAAGAAAAGAGCAAGCCATATATTACTTGAGCAAGAAGTTCACTCCATATGAAGCACGGTACTCTCTGCTAGAACGCACTTTCTGCGCTCTAACTTGGATAACTCAGAAGCTAAGACATTACTTATGTGCCTATACTTCCTATCTCATATCAAGGATGGATCCCCTGAAGTACATCTTTCAAAAACCCATGCCTACTGGGAAGCAGGCCAAGTGGAAAATCTTGTTGAGTGAGTTCGACATCATCTATGTAACTCAGAAAACAGTCAAAGGACAAGCATTGGCAGACCATCTTGCTGAAAATCCTGTAGGAGGAGAATACGAACCCCTAAAAAAGTATTTTCCTGACGAAGAGGTCTCATTCATAGGGGAAGACATTGATGAAGCCTACGATGGTTGGAGAATGTTTTTCGATGGAGATACGAATTTCAAATGAATATCGGAGTCGTCTTGGTATCAGAAATGGGTCAGCATTATCCGGTGTCCGCAAAACTCAGATTCCCATGTACTAACAACATGGCGGAATATGAAGCTTGCATATTGGGGCTCAACCTGGCTGTTGATATGAATATTTTGGAACTGTTGGTGATCGGTGATTCAGACCTGCTGATACATCAAGTACAAGGAGAGTGGGCTACCAGGAATTCCAAAATACTACCATACTTGCATCATGTACAAGAAATGAAGAAGAGGTTCACGAAGATAGAATTCCGGCATATCCCCAGAATTCAGAATGAATTTGCAGATGCATTGGCCACCTTGTCGTCAATGATACAACATCTAGACAAGAATTTCATCGATTCCATTCCAGTGAGGATCCATAATCTAGACAAGAAATCCATGGTTCCACGACATCAAAGAGTACTTGGCAAAAGGATAATACCCAGAGCATGCAAACCATACTCAGAAACGCACACTTCGGAGGTTGTCCAACCACTTCTTCCACAGCGGAGGAACCCTGTACAGAAGAACTCCAGATCTAGGACTGTTAAGGTGTGTTGACGCAAAAGAGGCTTCCAAATTGCTTGAGGAGATACATGTCGGAACCTGTGGTCCACATATGAATGGCTTTGTCTTGGCGATACTTAGGGCCGGATACTTTTGGACGACCATGGAAACAGATTGCATACGGTATGTTCCGAAATGCTATCAATGCTAGATACATGCAGACATGATATGGGTACCACAAAACGAGCTTAATGCAACAAGCTCACCTTGGCCTTTTGCTACCTGGCGAACGGATGTCATCGACCCAATCGAGCCCACCGCTTCAAACGGATACCGGTTCATTTTAGTGGCCAGCGACTACTTCACTAAATGGGTTGAAGCTGCATCTTACAAAGCTGTGACCAAGAAGGTCGTTGCAGATTTTTCCCGAGACCGAATTGTTTGTCGAGTTGGGGTTCCAGAGTCCATCATCACTGACAATTCCGCCAATCTCAATAGTGATCTGATGAAATCCCTGTGTGAAACTTTCAAAATCAATTACAAGAATTCCACGGCATACAAGCCTCAAATGAATGGAGCCGTGGAATCCTCCAACAAAAACATCAAAATACTAAGGAAAATTGTAGAGAATCACAAGCAATGGCACAAGAAATTACCATTCGCCTTACTGGGATACCGTACCTCAGTCCGCACATCAACCGGAGCAACACCCTATCTGCAGGTTTATGGTACCGAAGTTGTCATTCCCGCAGAGGTAAAAATCCCTTCTCTGAGAATCATACAAGAAGCTCAACTCAGCGACACAGAATGGATAAGGAGCCGCTATGAGACACTAGTCCTCATAGATAGAAAGAGGATGAACGTAGACAGAAAGAGGATGAATGCAGTATGTCACGGTCAGATTTATTAGAATAGAATGTCCAGGGCTCTCAACAAAAGGGTCAAGCCAAGACAGTTCACACCAGGGCCACTGGTGCTGAAACAGATCTTTCCACATCAAGATGAAGCCAAAGGGAAATTCTATCCCAAGTGGAAAGGTCCTTACATGGTTCACAGAGTATTGACAGGAGGAGCGCTCATACTTGCAGAGATGGACGGAGAAATCTGGCCGAAGCCTATCAATTCAGATACAGTCAAAAGATACTATGTGTAAACTATTTCTTCATATGATGTAAACTACACTCGATGTGATTTCCATTTAAGAGGGGATACGTAGGCAGCCCTGTGGGTTCGGTCACAATTCAATAAAATATCCATTTTCCTCACAATCAGAAACTGGGGCAGAATTTTGAGGAGGACCCTCAAAATTCCGAAGCAAGTTCAGCTAACTGCAGCATATGGAATGGTTAGAGAGGTCATCTAGTTAACTGGGGCAGAATTTTGAGGAGGACCCTCAAAATTCCGAAGCAAGTTCAGCTAACTGCAGCATATGGAATGGTTAGAGAGGTCATCTAGTTAACTGGGGCAGAATTTTGAGGAGGACCCTCAAAATTCTACGGCAGAGGAAGTCGCAATGTCTCTAATAATGTCACAGTTACCGGTTCATCTAACTAATTTCTAAACTACAATTACTATGTCTTTGGAAACTATACACACATGCTTTTGAAAAGAAATTTACTTTTAGCCAAATACTACCCCTGATAACTTGAGTAGGATCCTAAAATAGAATGGAGCAAATCGAGCAAGCAAAGACACGAACCAACCTTCCCCCTCAAAAATCAAAAATTTTCTTTAGATGCAGGATTATGTCATCATGATGAGCGTCTTCGCAACAACACAATCACTATGCACGAAACACATTATCAGCTAAGAATACTTCACTCTTACTTTTCTCTTTGCATGAGACTAAGCCATGTCTCAAATCGCTTGCATGAGTCTAAGACCTGCCTCTCTGTTTGCATAAGGCTAAGCACTACCTTCTCTTTGCATGAGACTAAGCCTTGTCTCAAATCACTTGCATGAGGCTAAGCCCGACCTCTCTATTTGCATAAGGCTAAACACTGCCTTCTCTTTGCATGAGACTAAGACATGTCTCAAATCACTTACATGAGGCTAAGCCCTGCCTCTCTATTTGCATAAGGCTAAGCACTACCTTTTCTTTGCATGAGACATACATGCCTCAAATCCTTGCATGAGGCTAAGTCCCGCCTCTCTGTTTGCATAAGGCTAAGCACTGCCTTCTCTTTGCATGAGACTAAGCCCTGTCTCAAATCACTTGCATGAGGCTAAGCCCTGCCTCTCTATTTGCATAAGGCTAAGAAATGACTTCTATTTGCATGAGACTAAGCCCTGTCTCAAATCCTTGCATGAGGCTAATCCATGCCTCTCTATTTGCATAAGGCTAAGCATTGCCTTCTCTTTGCATGAGAAAAACCCCTGTCTCAAATCCTTGCATGAGGCTAAGCCCTGCCTCTCTGTTTGCATAAGGCTAAGCACTAACTTTTCTTCGCATGAGACCAAGCGCTGTCTCAAATCCTCGCACGAGACTAAGAACTGTCTTTCTTGCATAGTTCTCTTCTCTCGGGTTAAGCTCTGCCCTTAACTTCACATAAGACTAAGCTCTGTCTTGTTGCCTCTAGCATCATATCTCTGCACCTCATGGGCTGAAATATAGCCAACTTTTATGAAGGCGTCATAGTCTGAAGGCACCATCCTGATAGCCGGAAGACATCATGCCATGGCTTGGGAATCACTCAAACTTACACATCGTTATTCAAAGGCGTCATGGTTCGGAGGCACCATCTTCATGGCCCGTGAACATCATTTCATGGCCTGCGAATCCCTTACCTCACAACTCATGGACCGGTACATCATGGTCTAAGGACTTCATCCTCACAGTCCAAAGACAGTCTTCACGGTCCGAAAGGAATTTGCATCATGTTTAAATTTACGCAATAATTTGTACCTATGTGCTCGCAATATACTTTTGCAGATTTGTAGGTGACCTAGTGGGTAACCGTTATCCCAACAGGAGAAATCCCGCTCCATTTCCTTCAAATTATTTCAAACTTGACCATTCACCCATAACCGTTTCAAACCCAGGTAATCCTACTCGGAACCTTTTCCGTTTTTGCAACAACTCCATCGGTTTATTCCACCGTCGGATCAAGAACTACACGCGACCTGATTTCTGTAAAACCATGGATATGTAGGCAGCTCAGAAGCCGGAGTGCAGCCTATATCTTTCAAATTACCCTATTCGGTCAAAATTGGTCATCATGTCTTTACCCGACAACTCTTTCATCCTTCCCGGGTAAAGAGGGGAAGCTGTTGATACCCAATTTTCCCCATATATATTTTTAAATATATATATATATATATACCCTCAAAATAATGCATGAGCATCAACAAGTATTTTCTATAATTTTTTAAGGCTTTTAATCAATTTATTCCTTCGTTTTATTTCATAAACAATTATTAATTGCATCACAAATAATTTCATTATAATTTATTATCTACTTGTTACTGTTTATATTCATATCAAGCTTCAAACATTTTATTTCTGATTATATTTGCATCTTTAGGATATAATTGCGATAAATTTGCAATAATATCACATATATGCATAATTACATTATTTATACAGAAAAATGGATTTTTATATTTTTATAATGTTAAGTAATTATTTTAAATCATTTTCATATAAATATGACATTTTTATTATTTATTATTTATTTTCATAAATTATTTTACTGATTTAATTGGGTATTTAAAACCTAGCCCCTTTTCTTAAATTAATTTCGGACCTAGCCTAACCCATTACCCCAGCCCACTACACCAGCCTAATACCCCATATCCAATACCCATGCCCGTCAAACCCAAACCCATACCCGTCCAAGCCCGACCCAATTCCCCCTTTTAGATACCAGTCGTTGATCTCTGAAGATCAACGACTCCTAATTACTCCCCCCTTTTAACTAATCACCTCCCTAACCCTAATTCATTTACCACCTACCCGTCACCCTCAAACACTCTCGTCCCCCTCCCTTTCTCTTCTCAAACCCTAATCCGCCGTCACCCCATTTCCCCTTTATTCCTACCCAGAAATGGAATCACTTAACGATTTCTTACCATATTTGGTCCTATTTATTTACCGGCTACTCATATTTGGTGTTACTTGACTTGCTTGTCTCAAATGGAAAGCAGATCTTGAGAGATTCGAAACAAATCTGGTTCAAAACCTCTTATCTGTTGGTTATTTCCGTCTGTGTTCATCCCAACCTATGTGAGTAGGAATATTTTCGTATCTTTCAGTTAGGGTTTTCAGTCATTGGTTCGAACCAGATTTGGTTCAATTTTAGTTTGTTTTAATGTTATTCTTCGTCCATATTTACTCTATTACTCATCAATCCGCCTATTTTTCGTTAAATCTTTTACTCACCTAAAACTAGAGTTTTAACCCTCTTTAATCGGACCATATTCTGTTTAACCTTATGTTTTTATTTAATAATTCTCCTTCTATACGCTTTTATTAAAATAGACGATGCTTTGCCTTTATTGCTCTACCAATTTGTGTTTACCTAAAATTAGGGGTTTTCAGATCTTAGGACGATTCTGTTATCTTTTAAAACTATTGTCTAGGTTCATTATGTGATTATTGTGCAAATTTTATGGTTTACCTTTTTAAATATTCTATTGTCTACCTTGTGTACTTTGTTTTCTCTGGTGATTTTATAGTTTACCCTAAAATTAGGGTTTTGAAATCTCTTACTGAGATTTTAATCTTTTCTTTCTTGTGTGGTACTGATATTTACTTATTTTGTTCGATTTACCCTGTTCTCGTTATTTTCTTACCTTATTTGATCCGACATTTGGATATTGATTAATTATGTGTAATACTTTCCTTAATCTAAGTAGTACTTTCCTGATTATACGCTATTATGTTCTGCTAATTTATTTAACTTGACTTCAATTGATTCTATAATTATTTTCATTTCTTATTTATGTACGATTGATTTATTACCTTATTTGACTGCCTAATTGAGTACTATCTAAACTCTTTCTTCTTCTCCCCTTTGGGACAGACTCGAACTCTCATACTCTCACTAAAACTTAAGCTCTCTCTCTTGTTCTCTTGTGTTCTGATTTCTGTGCTAAGCGTCTATTGTTTTGGCCGACTGAAAGCCAAGGCCAAATTACTCTGGAACTTAACTGCTATTTCACATTTACTTTCTTTCTTCTCAACCGGTATGCCCTAACCCTTGCAATTTCATTATCTATTCTTTCCTTGACTAGCCTGTTTCAATTTCCATTATGACTCTAACCTCTATATGATTCTATGGCTTCATTTATCAACTATTAACTTAGGACTAAGTTATTTGAATAATATGAATCCTCTCATAAGTTAGTTTAAGGTTTAGTCTTTTTCACTAATCCTACACCTGTTCTGAACTTTGCAAGACACTATGAACATGTAATCAGTCAATTTGTTGCTTAAATCCCCTGCCCTGTTTGTTTATTTCATGTATCTGGCCAACTCAATCAAAGTGTTTGAGCATGAATTCTGTTTGTCTTCTTGGTGCAGTTCGGCCTGCAACTCTATGTTCTGAATCATGTTTCTTCTGAAATTCAATTGTTTTAAAACCTACCCCTTCTCCCTTTTATGTACTGACTTTAAAACCCCACTCCTAGTCCTTTAGGTTCTCAACCACCCCAGTGTGAGCACTGCCTAGGGTCCACATGAGACTCCTTTGAACTCTGACACACTAGAAATTGGTTTTCCAATCTCTTGAACTATCTTCTGAATGTGGTTCTAGTGTGAGGATTGACCTGGGTCCCCTGAGGCCCTTGGGAACTTTGACACACTCGAAACCTGGTTCTAATGTACTATGAATCCTTATGCTGTGTTGTTGTTATGGTGGAAGGCCTGGTTCCCAGGTTTATTTGGGCCTATGAAGGTTCTCTATAGTGTAACTATTACCATTAGGTAATTCATTTGATATTCTGGGCTGTAATAACTCTATAATAACATATTTGGGGATATTTAGTAAAGCTGGGGGGTTTTACTTATATATTTTATTAGAACTGGGTAGAAATCCTACCTATAGGATTTAATTATGTTGATTAAACTGTGTGAATACTATACTGTGTTTAGATAATTATCTATCCTGACAATCTGTTTAAATTCTGCCCATATACAGTCAATAAATATCATGCCTATAGGACTAAAAATCAGTTTTAAACTTAGAGATCCTGCCTATAGGGTTTAAATCAATCAAGCTAATAGATATCATGCCTATAGGACTAAAAATCAGTTTTGAACTTAGAGATCCTGCCTATAAGGTTTAAGTCAATTCAACATTTAGAAATCATGCCTATAAGGTTAAGTCAATCCAGCATTTAGAAACCATGCCTATAGGATCTTGTTGGTCGATTCTGAATTCATTCGCTACTGTCAATCACTTTTATATCTGTAGGACTTAATAATAATTTTAGATTTATATTTGTGACATATTACTGCCTGAAGTGCCCAGATTCATGCTGAATAAAATCAGTAGGCAAACAACAGATTTTAACACTCGCCTTAATAAAACTATCTTTGCAGTCTGTTTTCTCACATAGATATCCTGCCTATAGGATCCCAAAGTTAATAAAGTTTGTTGATTCAATTACGTGCTTTTGTTGTCTATGTGCAGAGGTCAATGTGAGCCCATACTTGTTCCTTATCTGAAAGTCCTATTTATTTTTGTTTGTCGCCTAGATTTCACATTTTTAAGTAATATAGGTTGGTCTATAACTATCCCAAATAGAGATCCTAATACCTCCAGGGCCATAGTCAAGGGACAGGTAGTGTACGCATAAGGAACGAGCTAGAATCTACTAGAACGCTTAGGTAACAACTTAAAGATTGTAATTGTATAGTAAGGAGATCATAGTTTGTGCGCTAATGCTATGAGTAACACCCCGACTTGAGGGAGTTACAAAGTATTGCATGGAATGATCTTATAGGCTAAAAAACATAGGACCCTCCTATACTCCTGGTTAAGATAAATTGAATATCATATTTGTCCAAATTTCTTTCTTCCCTTTTAGACTAATTCTTTTAATTTAAGTTCGGCCAGGACCCACTGTTGTGGACCTCGAGGGGTGCCTAACACCTTCCTCTTAAGGTAATTTGAGCCCTTACCCGATCTCTGGTGATGTAAACTGGTTCTATGAGTTAATTGCTCTAGGTGCCCTAACGCACCTTAATCCGTTAGGTGGTGACTCTTCCAATTCCTTACCCATCCCAAAAAAAGGAGTTGTCCCAAAAAAACGTCGAAAACCCGATTTCGCGAAGAAAAGGGGGTGTGGCATTCTCCATACTAGGTACATTTCTATGTCCTTTCGAGGACGAACGGTTGTTTTAGAGGTGGATATTGTAATGACCCAAAGGGTCATCTTGTAATTTAAGACTTTATATCCCCGTTCATTAGCCTTAAAAATCTTACTTTCAATCACCTTAATTTTCGTGCGCATTCCGAGCGTGAATCCAGAAAGCCTTTATGTGAAAATACATAAAATAATATTTTTTGAGAATTAAAATTTAATTTTTAGTTGACTTTGGTCATCATTTTGAGTAAACTGATCTGGACCCGTGTTTCGACGGTCCTGAGAGATCCGTAGTAAAATATGGGACTCGGGCGTATGCCCGAAATCAAAGTCCGAGGTCTCTAGCTCGAGAAATGATTTTTTGATGAAAATTGTTAAACTCAAATTTAAAGGAAATTAAAGAAATTGATTATTGTTCGAACACGTTGCTATTGGGCCCGTATTTTGGATCCGGAGCCCGGTATAGTTCTACTATAACATATATGTCACGTCTGTGAAATTTGGTGGAAATCAGAGTTTATTTGACGTGATTCGGACGTCCGGTTGAGAAGATAGTGAATTTGATATGTTCTTGAGGAACTCATGAGTTTTGAGACTCCGTAGTTGTAGGTGTTATTTTAGCGATTTGATCGTACGAGCAAGTCCGTAGGATGTTTTTAGACTTGTGTTCATGTTTGAGTTGGATCCCCGAGGACTCGGGTGAGTTTCGGATGGGCCACAAAGTGATTTGGACTTAAGAAATGTTGTTGGTATACTTCAGGTCTGCAGACGTCGCATTTGCGAAGTCTGGCTCGCAAATGCGATGCTCGCATTTGCGAAGATAATTTCTCATTTGCGATCAGAAGGGCTGGGAGGTGACCTTCACCATTGCGAGGCTCAAATGTCGCAATTGCGACCAGAACAGGCCGCTTTTGCGATCAGTTGTTCGCATTTGCGATGCTAGTAGGCCCATGCCATACTTCGCATTTGTAAGGTCGTTTTCGCATTTGCGAGTTCGCAATTTGCGAACCTGTGATCACATCTGCGATAACTGCAGCTGTTCAAAAATGAGTTTAGATAGATTTTTCACCCATTCTTCAATTCTTTCGAACCCTAAACCTCAAGAGGCGATTTTTCAAAGACCCAATCTTCTCCAAATCATAGGTAAGTGATTCCTAACTAATTCCTTTCAATCTTTTGCAATTTTTTACTAGATTTCAACCTAGAATCTTGAAATTTCATCGTAGAATTAGGAATTTTTCATTAGAACTTAGGAATTTCGAAATTTGGGGATTTAGACCTCGAATTGAGGTCGGATTCCAAAACTGATTGTATATCCGAGCTTGGGGGAGAATGAGTAAACAGATTTGGGTCCGAACCTCGAGTTTGGACCAAGCAGGCTTGGGGTAAATTTTTGACTTTTGTTGGGAAAACTTAGGAAAACTATAATTATGCACTAAAGTTGATTCCTTTAGTGATAATTGATGATATTAAACTAATTATGACTAGATATGAGTGGGTTGGAGGTGAATTCAAAAGGAAAAGCGGTACTTGAGTAGGGATGGCAATTGGGGCGGGGCGGGGCGAGGCAGGGCAAACACTTAATGGGGCAGGGTAAGGGAACAATTAAATAGCGCGGGGCAGGGCGGGGCGAGGCAAAACTTAACTTCTAAATTTTTTTAATAGGGCAGGGCAGGTGGTAGGTCAGCCTTTTATCCTAAAGCTGAATGCCATTACTAGTTAACGTTTAGTATTCTGTGACTACTACCACACCATTCTTCTCATTTTCTTACAACAAATTACGCTTATTAAACACAATTAACTATTTTTATATGCTACTTTTACATAGTATTTGATAAGTATTAATTTTGAAATTGTTAGGTTTCGTATCAACAACTCAACTTACCCACCAAATCTTTTTCTTCTTTCATTTTATTTTCGATTTGTTATGCAATTTTCTTTACCTTTAGGATTTTAATTAACACCTATAATGATGTGTGATTAAGGTTTTACTTATTACATACTTTAAAATTTAATTAGATAATAGCATCATCATAAAAAATATTAAACTATTATATGTATATTATTACTATTCAAATTATCACCGCTTGACTGTGTTGTTCCCTCTAGGTGTATTTTGTGACTAAGGTAGATAGAACACTAGATTATTTAGACATATTTTAAAAGAAGTTATACTAAGTATAGACCAATGACTTACCATATTTTTTATTTAAAACAAATACGTATAAATACCAACTAGTAGGAAAACAGAAATACCGTTGATAATTGTACTCAATTCATATTTAATTAAGTCACTGAACCTTTTCTAGAGAAAAAAGGACTTGAGAATAAAGGTGGTAAGAAAATTAGAAGAATGGTGTGGTAGTAGTTACATTATAAAAGTAAAATTACAAGAGAAGTTGAAGATGACGTTTAAAGAAATTAATTTAGAAGAAACATTCAAATTTGGATAATAAAAGAAAAATGTTACTGTGAGGCTAAATGGGGTAGGGCAGGGCAGGGCTAAACGGGGCAGGTCAGGGTTCGATCTAAATGGGGCAGTGAGTCAAACGGAACGGGTCAGGGCAGGGCAGGGCAAAACCTTAGTAGGGGAAGAGTTAACCCGCCCCGCCCCATCGCTATCATGGTACTTAAGCAGTGAGTGGCCTGCGAAATCGAGGTAGGTGTTGTGGCTAACCTTAGCTTGAGGGAATATGTATTGTGTAATTAGTTGCTATGTGTTTTCTTGTTGAATACGATGTATAGATGAGGTGACGAGCACCTATGCGTCGTGATTGAGTCATAGCATGCAAGTGAAATTTTATTTTTGCAAATATTGTATTCTTAAATTCTATTATCTACATTTATTGTTGTTGTTGAAATGTTGAGAGAATTATATCCGGTTCCACCGAGGTTGATAAAATTGTGATTATTGATTCAAGGTTGAGATGTTAAATTGTGAAATTAATCATTAATGGAATATTGATTTCTTTGTGAAACTTTCCTCTATCCGTTGTTATTGCTGCTATGAATTGTGAGGAAGAGTGTAAAGCACGAAGGGTGATGCCGTGCATGATTTTCTATGAATTGTGAGGAAGAGTGTAAAACACGAAGGGTGATTCCGTGCCATGATATGAGAGTGATAAATCACGAAGGGTGATTCCGTGTATATTATGTGAGGTTTAATGCACGAAAGGTGATGTTGTGCCGTTCTATTTATTTATTGGGTGAGGTTGAGAGTAAAAGCACGAAGGATGATGCCGTGCAATTTTTTTCTCTATTGTTTTAGTTGCTTAATTTAACTGAGAATTTCTGTCTAAACTGTGCCTTCATTGTTTATCATTACTTATATTGTGATTCCCCAATTCATGTCCCTTTCCCATTCTGCCTGCTTTTATTTATTTGTTATTGTTGTTGCCATTAACATGATCATATTGTTCAGGTTTTATGTGGTGTCTTGTCCTAGCCTCGTCACTACTTCGGTGAGGTTAGGTTCGACACTTACCAGTACATAGGGTCTGTTGTAATGATGATGCACTCTGTACTTTCTGTGCAGATCCAGATACTGGTCCGAGCTGATTTGGAGTTAGTAGTTGACTTCACCGCAGACGATCCGAGATAGATCTGCCGACGTCCGTAGATTCCTAGAGTCTCTTCCTTATATCTATTTACTGTTTTATTTAGTTCACAAACAGTTATACATTTTCTTTGAGCCAAAGACTTGTAGTAAATTCTTAGTAGTCCGTGAGTTGTGACACAAAATCATGGGTAGTTAAACATGTCGGTATTATTGCGCCGTATTAATTTCAAATTGTAATTCTTATTATGATATTATGTGTTGAATGGAAGTGGATCGTAAAGTTTTAGACATTTTTAGGTTGTGAATCTCAAATGTTGGCTTGCCTAGCAAGTGTATTGTTAGGCGCCATCACGATCCCGACAGTGAGGAATTCGGGTCGTGACAGGCTTAATTTTTTATATCAACCATGTTCATAGGTGTAGTGTGTTGAATTGCCAAATGGTCCTCCATTGTATGATGTCTTGTGTGCATTGTTTGGTTAACAAGGTTTTAGGTTGCTCGAGGATGAGCAAGAGCTTAAGTGTGGGTTTGTGATGTTAGGCTAAAAATACATGTTTTCGTATGTAATTTGCCTTGCATTATACCTCAATCTTATTAACTTTGGTGTAAATATTTGTGATTCGAGCTTAATAATGATGTTTATATGTATAGGAGTCATTTTGAAGTGATTTGGCAAGCTTGCATACAAAGTGAAGTAAAAATATAAGAATTTGGAGGGATGAGTTTGGTGCCCAGGTTGGTGCCAGGCACCAACCAAAATGCCAAAGGAAGAATAGTGGAAAATTTTGGTGTAGTGGTTGGTGCCAGGTGCCAAGCGAGACAACTAAGAGCGGATTTCGTCCAAATTAGGCTAGGACTTGGTAGTTTCGACCCTACACGCCCCCAACATGTATAAAAAGGGTTCTAAACCTATTTCTTAGGGGGGAGACATTATTGGAGACGCAAGAAGGCTACAAGAACGCTTGGAAGTAACGAGTCACAAGAGCTTTTTCTTTCGTTCTTCCTTAATCTATATTTTAATGCTGTCAATTATTATCATGATTGTTAATATGGTTATGAGTAGCTAAACTTTCTCATCTAGGGTTTGATGGAAGCTTTTGAAGGATGATTTTTCTGTTGCGTTTTATATAATTGAGTCGTTGGATTCCTCTACTTGTTCAATTACGTGTTTATTGTTGTTGATTGAATGACCATCAATTGAGTTTGCCTATTTAGTATGTATTGCTTGGAAAAGGGTACATATTTAGGTAGTTGTTGAACAACATCACTCCTAACGTATGTGAGGAATCAATATGAAGGGTTTAAAGGTGGAACTAAGAATAACGAAAGCTTGGTGCGAGCGTAGTGAGCGGTGAGTTAGTGCCTGCTAGCGAAGTTCGGAAGACTATGTCTAGTAAATTGTAGTAGTTGCTCGGAAGAGAATTACAGCACCCGAAGTACTCACAGTCGGTAAAGAATACTTAGGCGAAATTATAAAAAACGTAGTGGGGAGAATTCCGACAATTGTGAAAATCATAACTCTAGGCCTCCATACTTTTGTCTCTACCCCTTAATATCTTTAGTGAATAATTCTACATTAATTAGTTAGAAATAAAATCTCAATCTTTATAACTTCAAAATTTGTTCAAACTTGTCCTCTTAGTGATAATTAAGAGTTGTAACAAAACCTTAGTTCTTTGTGGGATTCAACTCCGAACTCTTAAACCGGATTGTATTTGCAACGACCGTTTAGTTCCTTTTATAAGGCATAGTTGGGCGTGATCATTTTTCCTTGAGAGACCCTCATTAATCATCACCTATTTTTCTTATTCAACAGAATTGCTTGTAAATTATCACCCTCTATTTTTGTGACTAAAATTGCAAACATCCACCTCATTACTGCTAACCAAGTCAGGAAAACTTTTACAAAAAAAAGAAAAAAAAAAGATCAACTAGAGAAATTATGTAAATATAGTTATTAAGTAATAGCTTACATAGTTGTACTAGTATAAATTTTAATTCTGTCAGCACTATGGTATATGAGCACCAAACCCATGTACGCATGCTTTAAAATATATTAAGTTATCTTTTGTACCAAAAAAAGAAAGGAAAAAAGGATCATATCATTGTTGCACATACCCCTTAGATGTGTTCGATGTATCCTTGTAACTGTTAGATGCATGCATATTATTATTGACAAAAGTTTACCATTGGAAAATTTTGTAGCTTTTGTTTCTACTTGCATTGAGAATTTTTCTTAGTATTGAATAAGTGAATT
Source organism: Nicotiana paniculata (assembly GCA_005239505.1). Classification (NCBI taxonomy): domain Eukaryota; kingdom Viridiplantae; phylum Streptophyta; class Magnoliopsida; order Solanales; family Solanaceae; genus Nicotiana; species Nicotiana paniculata. The sequence continues at coordinate 54,353 of ML360555.1, forward strand.
GTGATTTCTATTAATCCATAAATGTGAATTTCCTGAATTTGAAGTTTATGGATCCCGGCGATCCCTTGTTTGCCATCGAACCCACAACCCATTTATGTTCATTAAGGGTTTCTAGCTTATTATATTTATATATTCAGTAAATTTCTTAACACATATATAAGGGGCTGGGTTAGAGCTATTGAATTCTCCAAAGACCGTACCATATAGTGTACATCCACCTAAATATATAACTTTAAACCAAGGGAAGAAAACAAAACAAAAAATAAAAATGTATTAGAGGAGGAAAGTACCAGGAATTTTGCACTTCTATATGATCAATAGATTAATCATCTTATCCCAGTTTGTATTATATGGAGAAAATTTCTAAACCTTTGAATCAAGATTAATAGATCCTTCTTCTTCCTTTAGAATTTGTTGAAGAGAGAGTTCTTCCATTTCATTCATGGGATGGAAATTGGGAGCAATACCAATGATATTGCTACAATTGGTCTCTACTTTGTTGTTAGAAACTATATCTTCTTGCTCCAATTCATCACTGCTCTTCGAAGGTGTCAATTTGGAAGCCCTTTTAGTTTCTTGGTTCTTCCCCCACAGCACCACGTACAATCCAAATATTATTATTGCAGCTCCTATAACACTAATCCATAATAATAAATAAAGTCACATTCATAAACAGAAAAAAATATATTAATTGTAGATAGTTAAGGGAATTATGAGAGTCTCCAGCCCTAAACATAAGTCATAAATTGTTAACTATTACACTACCTTTTAAGTATTTAATGTTTGCTAAAAGTCTATTCTTGGGAAGAAAAGACTTATTTAATGTTCTAGTTGTTATGATAAAACTATGATCATTACAACTGCGAAGGTTTTTGCATATGGAAATACCACTATTTCTTAGTTCATGTGCCGTTAATTAACGATTTCTTTAAACAACAATAGTAAATTTCTAACCTAGAACTTCAAACAACTAAATATTGAGCTATGGCAGTTTACGGAATTTGCTAATGTAACTACTCCCTCCCGGTTCAAAATAAATGATTTTTTGTGGTCCAAAATAAGTGATTTTTTCAGATTTCGAGAATGAATTAATTATTCTTTTCCTACATTGTCCTTGGAGTAAATAGTGTTGGAGTATGTGTTAGGAATGTTTATGTGGGATAGTAAAGGTTAATATGGTCAATTTTATTGCTAATTAATGTTAAAAGGTGAATTTCTTAATCTGTGTGAAAACAGCCAAAAAACCACTCATTTTGAACCGGAGGGAGTAACATTTTTACTTAATAAGTAGAAATACTTCTAGTTAGATGCAAATCCAGCAAGATAAAATCACCAATATTAAACTGCTAAATAAAGAAAAGAAAATTACAACAATCTAATACAAAGTAAATGATATTACACTATAAATGAATAGCAAAATAAATACCTTCCCAAGTGTAATTTCTCGTTGAGAAATAAAGAACCGGCAATGGCAACACATACAAGCATTAAAGGGGTGAAAATAGACAGGAATAATGGACCTCTCATTCTTACACAAAACATCAAAAAGATGATTGTTATTCCAGAAGCCACTATCCCCTACACCAAAAAAAAAAAAAAAAAAAAAAAAAAANTTTTTTTTTTCCATACAAAAAAAAAAAAAAAAAAAAAAAAAAAAAAATTATATAAAGCTTATTTCTAATCTTTATCGTCATTAAAATGCTAAATATTGTAAGGTGTTTTTTTGGTACAACGTAAGTCATAATTTTCATGCGAAAATTATTTTTTAACTTTTAATTATCAGATAAAATATTTCACGAGAAATGACTTCTATTATACCAAACACACTCGTAGCGGAGAATAAAACATACCGCATACGCTATTATAAGCAGTCTAAGGTTCCATCCTAATTTCCATTGGCTCCAATCTCTTTCAGTACAAAGTGCAAAAACTCCAGCTTGAAGTGCTCCCATAATGGAGATTAGAGCAGTGCTAGAAAAATGACAAGGATACAACTCACTCATTTTCGCCTACATTGTACATTAGCAAATAAATAAAATATAGTTAACACTATGTTTAATCATCAATTTTTACATACTAATATTACAGAAAATTACATTTTCAATTATGTCTAATATGGAAAATACTCTAGCAATCATATGTATATTCATCTATTTGCAAATAGGAGGTTAAAATTTTCCAATCACGCTAAGGGGTCGTTTTTAGGGGTATAAGAATAGTGCAGAATAAGGTGTATTAGTAATGCAAGCATAAGTTATGCATATATTATTTCTTATCTACCGTTTGGTGTGATGTATTAAAATTATAATGTATTGCATAATTTTTAAGAAAAATAGTTGTTTACAAAAATGCCCTCCTTATTCTCTAACTTTAAGGGATTTTAAGGACAATTTTATCTTTAACCATGCTAATGCATGCATTAATAGTCTTGGTATTACTAATGTCATAGTTTTCTATGTATTACTTATGCATATGACAATGCCAGGTATGTTGTATAATTAATACAAATATTAGTTATACACAAATTGAAAAAATGTACCAAACAAGGCATTAATCATGCATAAAGCTAATGCTTGCATTATTTTTTCTAATACCTCCTACCAAACGATCCAATTTTTTTTAAAAATGTTATACCCTCCTCTCCTTACCCAAAAAAAAAAAAAAAAAAAAAATTCAATAGTTTTTAGCTTTTATTGTGCACTATTTAGAAAGTAAATAAAATAAGAACAAGTTTTAGTTTGCACATTACCTGAAAAATGAGGGATAATGCTGTGGAAAAGCAACTACAAATAGCCAAAATAGGACCCAAAATATGAGCATATGGTTTTTGGTGTTGGTGAGAAGCTGCCATCTGTCCACTAAAGATAACTTTGGTTGACCAAGTTTTAATTTCCAAGCCTTTGTAAAATGTGAGAAGCATAGCCCCACCTATTCCAATTAATGTCCCCAACACTTTTGCCTGCCCTGCCCTTGTTTTCAAACCCAACTTCTCCAACCTAAACAAATAAGTCCAAATATACACAAAACCATTAATATACCTCACGAGGTGACTAGGACGGATTGAATATTTAAATTTTATGAGTTATTATAATTTTTAAAATTTATAGATCAGAGTTTTTGTTGTTGAATTCGTTACACTTTTAAAATTATAAGTTTTTGTTAGAGTTTCTATTGTTGAATCTGTTACACTTTCTATGTTAGAGTCAGGGCCTTCACTTACGTGTTCGGCCGAATTCAGTAACTTTTGTGCAGACTTGTATTTGTCTTGTGAAATTCATGGAATATATTTTCAAAGTATTTTTTAGAATTCAGTAATTTAAAATAACTAGAATCCCGAACCCATTAGCTTTAAATCCTAGCTCCGCCTCTGGTTAGAGTAGATAACCGCACCGTCACATTATAATTTTAGGTTTCAAAAGTTAAAATGCATTCATTCGATATTTTTACAAGAAAAATTATTTTGCTTATTGAAACGTTTGAGATTTTTTTGAGTGTCTAATGGTTGAAAGAGGAGTTTCTTGAAAGCACCCTTAAACCATATCTTTGAAAAACAGTTTCTTGAAAACATTTTTTTTTCTCTAATTTTTTTTTCTTTGGCTAAACGGATGCATTTTATTGAAAGCAGTAAAAAAGTTGAAGAAGTATAATTACAACCAGGAATATTTATCGGAGAGATGTCTTCTTCAAACGACTATTTTAAAAAAAGAAAAATATGAAATTGGAAAATTGAAATATACCTAAAGAATATGGCTATAACGAAAGTGATGCCAGGAATTAGATTAATCATAGCTGTAGCAAAAGTTGGTGAAGTTAGGACTAAACTTGCTGCAAACAAATTTTGTGCCATTGAACCCCTGCGTTAATTGTAACTACCAAAAATTAGAATTGAATGCATATAGAGTTAAGGTCAGACATCTAACTTAATGAAAGCACTAGTACGAATTGAAAACGAGATTACAAATATCTAGTAAATTACTAAGCTTTACATTAAATACGAAAAAAATTTAAGAGTCAAAATGACATGCTTTGGAAAAACAAAAGTTGCATTATAGTCATCTTCAATAAATATTCCACTTGTTTTAAGTTTCAGGAGTTCTAAGTTGGCGTGTAAGACGTTTTAAAATATTTGACAACATTTTCTTGAAATGTTGGACATAATATCTGTTTAAATGAACCAAAATTAGAAATTAAACAGCATCTCATTCTTGAAAACTTTCATGTCTACACAAAATTAAATTTCAATTTAATATTTATTTTATAACTGATAAATCAAATCAAATTCTTTTTTTTTTTTTTTTCGTTCCATCAAATAGTGTCACATAAAATTGAACAGTGTCATATAAAATGAGATAGAAGCCGTGGATGTTTTCGGTAGAAAGTACTAGCAAGTATTATTCTTTTTTTAATTTTAAACTTTGGAGAGATAGCACAAATCAATAAAAGGTTTAGATAGTGGAGAAGAAGAGTGAAGAAAGAAAATTTTTTTTCCTTCAAATTAAAGAGACTGAATATTCAATTTTTGAGCTGTTTTTATGTTGTCATTCACATTGCATCTATTAGTGAATTGAATGAAGAACTTACCCGAAGAGTGCACAAAGAAATGCAAGCAACATTACCATCCATGTCATTTTTGGCCTAGTCTTCCTACAAATAGGAAATAATAGCGATATAGGCACATCAGATTCAATTCAATTATGTTTTGCAAAAGTGTAAGAATTCAAAATACATTCATGAAACTTAAAAGTGGAGTTGCTGCTCGAAATGTGTGGGACAAACATATTTGAATTTTATCGAAATCTTTCAACAAATTTCTATTTTAATTAATTTGCATCAAAAGTTATACCCTTACTTTGCTTGAACATTCTTGTAAACAATAAACATAAAAGAAACTCTGTATTAAAACAAAACATTAAAAGGTTGACATCTTTTTACTCATGACACTGTAAATTAATCCTACGTTTAGCCAGGTGATGTACAGAAATTAAAAATAAGGACTACAAACAAAACCAAAACATGATTAGTTTGCCTAAAACCGAAGCCTCTTAGAAGATAGAAAGATTTTAACTTTTTAATTTTCCAACAAATTAAACAATGGATATCCAAAATGAATAAAGAAAATTCCACAAGAAATGTGGGATTACATCAGGATTTTATCCTAGAAATGTTCACTCGAAGAAGAACTTAATTATTTTCTTTTTAAAAAGAAAAGACTGCAACTACAGTAATAAATTCCAGGTGTTTTTTTTTTGTTGGGGTCATTTTTGTTATTCCGTTTCTGTGCTGGTGAAAGATAACGTTAGGTACCTGATAAAATAATCGAGGTGATAGCATACAAATTGAGTAGACATAGCTACCAAATAGTTAAAAAGTATATATTCAAAGATTGTACTAAGGACAGACTTGCCTGTCAAAGTAAAGTGCCAAAGGAATAACAGTAGCAGCAGCAAAGAGGAAGCGATAAGCAATCAAAACCCTCAAACTCATTCTATTATTAGAAGCCAATTTATAGAACAAACTCATTCCTGCATAAGCTATTTGAACAAACACCATCATTATAACAGGCTTTAATCCATGCACTTTGTCAAATATCTTCCCCATTCTCTTTAGTCTATGGAACCAGAGACAAACTGACAAGAAAACTAGCACAAGAATATATAGGACTTTTTACTAAGTATTACTGTTATAAATATCTCTACATATATATATATAGAGAGAGAGAAAAATATATTGGTGGGGGGTTGAAGAGGAAGAATAGGAGTTGTAGTGTTGAAGACTATAGTTTTGTAACGGCTTGAATGGGACCACCAAAGATTGTGCTAAAATAATATGTACTCCTTCCTCCTTGACTAAAAGGTTCGAGCTAATAAAAAATACTTAGAACGGGGAAATACAACTTAAAAGAAGACGGGGCTAGTTAGATTTTGGTTGTGGAAAACATAAATAGGCAGGCAGAGAGGAGAATTCATTGAAAGAAGGAATTGAAGAGGTAGCTGCCACTTTACAAAAATCCACGTGTGGTGAAGTTGGTAGAGACGTCTTCAGTTTTTGCATGGCAAAAGAATAGGAGAAGAGCTTTGAGCATTAATTTTTACTGCACGTCACCGCCTACGCTTTACTCCACTAACTATCTGTACATTTCTCCATTTGAATTACAACTTAAATACAAGTCATTCGGCACTAAACTTTTTCTGCATTAATGTCAACTTCCCCCTTCCCTCAGTATCAAAATCATGTGTTACTCTGATTCTTCAAATATTTGAGCCTTATTTGTGTCGCATCTTTTAAAAATAGCAGTCACTCCTTTCTACTTTGTTCACTACTAATTCTTTTATTAATTCGTTCCAAAAAAATTAGCACATTTCTTTAAGGCTTAGTAGCATTCCATAGCTAATTCAGAAAGTGATGTAGGTATATAGTAATTAAATCTTATGTTCAGAAGGCCGTAGGCATGGTAGAAAGGAGAAGTAGTTTGGAATAAATTAGACTTATTAAGGGATGAAAATAACTTTAGCCACACATTCCCTAACTTCAAACGATCATATCTCCCAACATAGTTGTTGATGCTCTAAGTAGAAGATCCACGGGGATTTTGGACAGCTTGTTACTGGTTAAATGTCCTAGTGAGCAGGGGCATATGTAGAAATTTTTGTATGCGGTGTCAAAATAGAAGTATTAGTCTATTGATTTTGTTGAGTTTCTAGTTAGAAATGATAGTGGATTCAATTTTACTTCATCAAGTATTAGTTTATTGGTTTTGTTGAGTTTCTAGTTAGATATGGCCGTGGGTTCAATTTTACTTCATCACTATTTTTAACCTTACAGACACTTTCAAATATTTGCAAAAAAATGTGCTAGTTGAGGTTTGAACTTCTGATCTTTTAGAGCATCACATAACCGATGCACCAAACGACAATTTATGTCAATGGTTGTCATTTTTTCCTACTTATCCGTTTTCTTATAATATTAATACATATATTTAGTGAAATAACTCGACGAAGCGGTGTTGCGTGACACCGCTTCACTAAGATTGCATCTGCCCTTGCTAGTGAGAGAAGCCCAACAAATAGCTAATTAAGATTTCATTTTTAAGAAGACAATTGTGAAAAATTGTTTGCTAGTATGATTTCCAAGTCTAGCTTAGTAGAGCAAGTAAAAGCCAGATAGTTCGATGATGCAAGGTTGCTTAAAATTAAGGAAGATGTTCTTAGTAGAAAAATATGAGGATTTCAGAATTGATTGGGGTAGTATATTTAGGTTTAGAAACCGATTACGTGTTATAGACATATAGAATCCTCGAAGAACAATTGTTAAGAAAGCACATACTTCCAAATATATAATGTACCCAGATTCTAGTAAAACGTATGACTTGAGGGATATTTTTTGGTGGAATAATATGAAAAGAGATATTGAATACTTTGTGTCTCGCTGCCTTAATTGTCAGCAAGTTAAGGTTGAACATTAGAGAGCAGACGGTTTAAAGCAGCTAATAGAGTGCCAGAGTAGAAATGGAAAAGATTAAATATAGACTTCATGGTTGGCCTACTAAGAACATTCAAGAAGGACGACTCATTTTGAATAATTGTTGATAGGTTAACAAAATCAGATTACTTTTACATGTTAAGGCAACTTACACAACTTATCAATATGCAACTATTTGTATTTGCGGTTGCATGGCTCGAAAATGTCTATTATTTTTGGCAGAAGTGCACAATTCATTGCCTAGTTTTGGCAGAGTTTTCAGGAAGATTTAGATACCAAGGCTAATTTAAGCATGACTTTCTAACCACAGACAGATGACAAGCCGAGCGAATGATTTAGACCTTGGAGGATATATTATGAGCTTGTGTGTTGGATTTTAAGGGGAATTGAGATGACATTTGCCTTTGATAGAGCTTATATATAACAAAGTTACGTTATCAGGAAAATATTCAGATGACCTCATTTGAGGCTCTATATGGAAGATGCTTTTGTCGTTCATTAGTAGGGTAGTTTGAAACTGGTGAGACACAATTCATAGGGCCAGGAAATAGTTCAAGATTCATTGACAAAAGTGAAGATTATTCAGAAACAACTCAAAGCAGCACGAAATCATATTCAGGCGTAAGGTATCATGATCTCGAGTCTAAAGAAGCTGACTTTATCTTAAAGTCTCACTCATGAGTGAATTTAGGCATCTTCAAAAGCTTAACCAAAGAGAGGTGCATCGCGGTACACTTTTTTCTTTTCTTCGGTGAGTCATGATTCCTAAGTCGGGGTGCTTATAAACCTCTCTTCACTTTCTGGCGGGCATGCCTTGCAAGTTTCGTATGGTGGCGATTTTAGTAAGTCTTTTTGATATGCCACTTGAATCTCACTCTCCTGAAGTGCTATCCAACATGCATTTTGGAAGAAAAAGGAAAAATAAACCCAGGTATAATGGGCCTTATCTGATTTTTGAAAGGGTTTGGCTCGTGGAATATCGACTTGTGCTATCATCAAAGTTATAGTTAGTGCATCCAATATTTCATGTGTCAATATTGAAGCAATATTATTACAACTCAATACATGTCCTTAATGGATAAGGGATCAAAGTTGATGAAATTTTGTCCTATAAGAAGGTCCCTATAGCGATAGTGAACAGAGCTCACACTACTAAAAATCCGATAAGAAGCGATCAAACTTTTGCGACCAAAACTGATCTGTCGGAAAAAACGATCACAATTGATCGTTAAATTGAAGAAAATTATTAAAAAATAATTGTAGATATATTAGTGACCAAGGTTGGTCGTTAGTTGGTCGCTAATTTGGTCAAAATATTAACCGGACTGGTCAGACCTTCTTAGTCAAAGAAATGTTGAATTTAGCGACCAACTTTGGTCGCTAAAGTGGGAACCAGTTATAAAATTTTAATAATTATATTATTATTTTAAAAAAATTATAAAATATTAATAATAAAATTTAAAATTAGCGACCAAAGTTGGTCGCTCTTGAAAGGGGAAGAAAGTAGAGACCAACTTTGGTCGCTAATCTGGAACCCAGATATATAAATTTAATAATTATATTATTATTTAAATAAAATTATAAAATACAAATAAATATAATTTAAAAGTAGCGACCAAAGATGGTCGATTGCAAAAGGGGAAGCAGATAGAGACCAACTTTGGTCGCTAATCTGGGATTCAGTTCTAACGTTTAACTGTTATATTATTATTTTAAATATTATATAAAATATAAAATAAATTCGATTCAACTTTAGCGACCA
>MDKI01103362.1:0-18824 GCA_005239505.1 Nicotiana paniculata
CCAAGTTTGACTTCGGTCAACATTTTGAGTAAACGACCTTGGAATCGAGTTTTGACGGTTCTGTTAGCTTCATATGATGATTTCGGACTTGGTAATATGTTCGGAATGGGTTTTGGATGACCCGAGAGCGTTTCGGCGCCCAATATCTAAATAAGAGTTTCCTTAAATTCATATTGTGGTTTGGGACGTGTTTTTGTGTTATCGAGGTCCGAATTGAATTTTGAGATCGGGAATAGTTCTGCTATGTCATTTATGACTTGCCTGCAAAATTTGGAGTCATTCCGAGTACTATAGGTTGGTTCGGCGCATTGTTAGCGAATTCTAGAAACTTAAAGTTCATGAGTTTGATTCTAGGGGTTTTGAGGTGCGATTTTGAGTTTTAGCGTTATTGTGGGTGTTCCGAAGGCTCGAGCGAGTCTGTATTATTATTTGGGACTTTTTGGTAAATTTGGACGGGGACTCGGGTGGGCCCAGGTGCCTCTCGGACACCAAACGAGGCCAAAAACCAGCTGAAGCAGTTGCTGATGCACCTGATCTGGTGTGACCGCAGGTGCGGTTGCCCAATCGCAGGTGCGTGACCGCTCTTGCGGTCCCAGCCTTGCAGGTGCGACCCCCAGGTGGGCAACCCAATTCTCGTAGGTGCGGGCCCTTTCTCGCAGGTGCGGACTCCTGCCCGCAAGTGCGAGCCCAGGCCCTTGTCCCATTTTTCGCAGGTGCGGTCCTTGAGCCGCAGGTGCGGAACCGCTGTAGGCAGTGTGTTCTTTTAAAACATGGTAAATGTTCATTTTCTCCATTTTTCTTCCACCATTATCGACCTAGAGAGCTTGGGAAAGGGCCAATCCACCTAGCTACTGATAAGGTAAGCAAATTCTACCCTAGTATTAGTTAATACATGAATTATTAGTTAAATCAACTACTTAATTAGTGAAAAATCAAGGAAAATGGGTAGTAACCTAGGGTTTGCAAGAATTTAGAGATCTACCCGTGAATTGGCTATGAAATCATGCAAAAATCATATATTAACGATCTTTAGGTTATGGGTGAGTGTTTCCTTCGAGAATTTTCGGAATCCGAGCGTGCGGGACTGGGGGTGGATTTTGGGATTTCTTCAAGAATGATGAATTGACTAAATAAGTAGGAGAATTCCATGCCTTGAGTATAATTTGATATATTTGTATAACATTGGCTAGTTTCGAGTCCTTGGGTGACGAGTTTGGACTTTCGGGCGCGTTCTTGGTCTGGGAAGTAGGTTCGACACGAGGTGAGTCTCCTTTCTAACCTCGTAAGAGGGAATTGTCCTCATAGGTGATTTAAATGCTATGTGTGATGTTTGTGGGGGCTACGTACGTACAAAGTGATGAGAGTCCGTACGTAGCGACTATTATTATTATGTCTGGGTAGTTAGGCCCACATCATGCCTTGTGTTCTTCCTCGTAATGAATTATATGTTATGAATTCACGTGATATGTAGCATTGTTTCTCTGGGATTTATGGAATTTGATAATTTGAAGGAGTTGATTATGGAAAGTAATTTTAAAAGAATATTGTGTGTGCATGTGACCGCTTTGCAATTTACATTCCGCGAGCTGTGTGTGATTTCCCCTATAACTCTTTACTGATTTTGAATTACTTCCTTACTTGTATGGTACTTTCCTTAGTTATTATCTATTCCCTTTGATTTTCAATCTCATTCGTGATTCTTGTGACTAATTTCCAAAATTAAAGTTATGATCTACCTTATTTATGTGCACGAATATGCTGTCAGTTATTTAACATGTACTTTCCTTAATTATGTATTATGTACTTAGTCTTTATTACATGCGACATGATTTTACCACTTCTATTATGGTAAAATCAGTCTTATAATTGATTCTTTTCCTTGTTTGATACAACGTGTACCCGTTTGAACTATGACTCCCTAATTAAAGGGAGTCCGGGTCTTGATTGATTCTGATTGGGTATTTTTCCTATAACTATGTTAAATTAGTATTTCTTACCTTAATTACTACTGTTTTCAAAGCTATATATATGCCCAGGCCTCTTATTTTCCAAACACACGAACAATACACTGTTCTTAACTCTCTCACACACATATACATTCTCTCTTGTTATTCTTGATGTTCACTTGCTATTCTCAGTCGGCTGCAAGCCAAGACCGAGCAACTATACACTCTATTGCTCTGCACTCTACTGCTCTGCACTCTACTTCTATGCACTCTATTGTTCTTCACTCTATTGCTCTTCACTTTGCACTTATTCTCCTTTAACTGGTATGTTTTCAGTTTAACTTAAAGCTTCAAAACAACATGTTCCTTTTGGTATTACAAGTCCTTCTATTTATACTATGCTTCTACTTATGGTTCTGTTGTGTACCCTGTAATTAGCATGTCTACTTTCACTTTACTTGTATGATTGTTAAGTTGTCCTATCCTCCCTTAGATTCGGCATGTTATCCCCCTAGCACACCCCTCAATCTGATTCTGTTAGTTTCTGGCCTGAACCTCTTTATGAAAACTGTTATGTGGTTGCTAAAGTTCTGTGATACCTTAGTATTTCTCTGGTATTAACTTGTATGCAAATCTGCTTCATGAGCAGCCTACTTGTCCCCAGTCCTTTATTCCCTGTTTGTGGCTGCCTCCTTGTACTATGTATGCTGATGTGGTTCTGAGTTGTTGATTGTCCTAATCCCTTTCTTTCAAACTGTTTTCACTGAGTAATACTCTTCTATTGTTCTTCAAAACTTATTTCAAACAAGTTATTTTCAAAAGTTGTTTTCCTACTTGATCTTTTCAAAACTATGAGCACTTCCACTATACTCTTAGACATTAGGTTCTGCCCCTCTTGTGAGCATTGCCTTGGGACCCTTGAGATCCCTCTGAACTTTGACACACAAGAGTTGGCCTTTCTACACTGCACTTACTCCATCTTGGCTATGAAATCTGGGTGTGAGCACTGCCCGGGATCCTTTGAGATCTTTAGGGAACTCTGACACACCCAGATCATGTGAAAGGCTGTGAATAGAATGGCAATGCGGCATTCTGGAGATTCTGGGCCTATTCTGTAGGCTCCCTATATCATAGCTTCTTTTTCTTATTTTCAATTATGTAATTTATACAAATGGCCTGTAATGAATAATTGTAAACAACTCTTTTAGGATGGATAGTGAAAAGGGAGGGGTAACTATGCATGCTATAATTATTAAAGGGGTAGAAACCATGCTACTAGGTTTACATTCCTTATTTACGCAATAGAAACCATGTTTAGTATCAACATGTGCAAAGCATATCATGCTATTTAGGCTTTATGAACACTGTTTCAGCATCTTGTTTCAATACTGTCATTCATCACTCAGAAAACATTCTATGATAGGGTAAATAATGTTAATAATTGGTATCTTCTGCAATCATGTTTCATATTTCCATGTACACTTAGAGATCCTGTTTAGGATAAACAACACTAAAATAAACTGCCACTCTTGCATCTTCTGCAATCATGCTTAATGTTGTAATTATTGTGCATTTAGAAATCCTGCTTAGGATTTTGTATATGCATCATTCTTCATCCCTACCTGTGCATTAGATACCATGTTTTAGGATTTCATTCGTACTCGCTTAACAACACCTAGTCTAATTAGTGGTGCATGTAAAAGGAATAAACAACTTCACTCAGTTTCTCTAAAACAACTGGCAACAATTTTGTGTTCTGAACAACCTAGAACAACATGTGTAGTTAATAATTTGCAACAGTCCCTCTAACAATTCGGATAATTAGTATACATTGTCCCCCGCCTAGGCAAGTCTTAGGTAATCAGCCATAAAGAAATAAAAATCAAAATTGTCCTTTGTGATCAGTGTTCAACTGTCAGCATGCTTAAAACCAGTAGGCAAGCCTGATTAAGACTTCCTCTCTGAGTTATGCAATGAATCTGTCTTTGTGTTATCACTTAGATACCATTCTTAGGATCTGAACCTGAATGTGGACCTTAACTATGTATGAGTCATACTGTTTATGTGTACTACCTGTGGAGGTATACTTGTTCCTTTTCTCTATTTTTCTGTGTTTCCCCCCTAATTGCAGTCCTACATGTTCTTATTTGTCGCCTTAGTATTTTTCTTTCAAACCTGAGGGTCTGCCTAGAACATTCCTTATAGGATAGAAGTCCTAAATTACTCCAGGACTGATAGGAAGGGACGGGTAATAGCATGCAATAGAGGTCGAGACCAACACTCGATTTAGCTACTTTCACGAGGGGGGGGGGGATAGAATATGGATATGATGACTGGTACGTTAATACCACATGTAGCCCCTCTTTGAGGAGTGATTACCGGGTATTGTACTGATGTGATCCATATTATTATAAACCTAAGATACCCTTTATATGCTTAGATCGTAATCCTTTCAAAATCTAACCTTCTTTACTATTTTCAAACATCTGCATGCTTAAGACTTAAATCCCCTCTTATTTGAGCCTTTATTTGTTTGTTTGTTAAGCCGTACAAATTTACAAAAGATGTTTGGCCAGGAACCACACTTGTGGATCCTGAGGGGTGCCTGACACCTTCCTCTTAGGATAATTTCAAGACCTTACCCTATATTTGGTTAACAATGTAGTTGTAAATGAACCCATTTAGTGTCCTAACACACCTTTAAAAAAATCATTAGGTGGCGACTCTCAAACACAAACCCCTTTCCCAAAAGGAAAGAGTTGTCCCAACCGAATGTCATAAACCCGATCTTCGCGAGGAAAGAGGGGACGCAACAACATTCCAGTAGCAGTCATAAAGAAGCTAGATTTTCTAAAGGCTATAGAATTCCTAGGTTGTATTCCCAATAATTGTATTGTATGCCCTTTGGCTAGACAGACTCGAAAAACTTTTCCTCTTAGCAGCAGTAGAGCAAGTGATGTTTTTCAATTAGTTCATGTGGATATTTGGGCCCCATATAGAGTTCCAACATACACTAGTAATAGATACTTCTTAACACTTGTAGATGATCATTCCAAGATGATTTGGGTGTTTCTAATGAAATTGTAGAGTAACTCTATTGTTTTGCTGAAATCATTCTTTAAACTGGTGCATGTGCAATTTGGAAAGGTCATTAAAATGTTAAGGACTGATAAAGGTGCAGAATTCTTTAGTAAAGAATGTAAAGATTTCCTATTAGGTTGTGGAGTCCTTCATCAAAGCAGTTGTCCACACACTCCACAGTAAAATGGAGTGGTAGAAAGGAGACATAGACACATCCTGGAGGTGGCAAGGGCACTAAGATTTCAATGCAGCATTCCACTACATTTTTGGGGAGTCTGTGTGTTAACAGTTGTCTACCTTATAAATAGAGTACCATCCTCAGTTTTGGGTGGTAGATCTTCTTATGAGGGGTTTCACAAATCTAAGCCAATTCTATTACATTTGAGGGTCATGGGTTGACTGTGATATGCCACAGTTACAGAAAAGATTGACAAATTTTCACCTAGAGCTGTAGCAGCAGTTCACAAGGGGTACTTAGTTTCTCAGAAAAGCTACAGGATGTAAGATCTTAAGGCCAAGATATTTTTTGTGAGTAGAGATGTGACGTTCCACGAGAACATTTTTCCTTTTCAATCAATGAAGAGGGATGTAGACTTTCCATTGTTTCTGGAAATCCAGGATACTCAAATGATTAACTAAAGGGCACCTTCACAAGTAGTAGTTTAGGGTTGCAGAACAGAATATAGTCGCCACACTTGTGCCATCACTTGATGAACCAGCTTCTGATATTCAGTTAGCAGCAGTTGATGAACATGCATATGTTGAACAGATTCAGCATGATGACTTGCGTGTCATTGATCCTGATGTTCCAACAACTCAACTAAGGAGATCTTTAAGAGATCTAAGACCACCAACATGGCTGAAAGACTATGTCTGTCCCGGGAAAGGAAGTTCATCCTCCAACTGCATATATCCCATGTCCAACTACTTGGATTACTCTTCTCTCTCAACACAATATCAATCATTTCTGGCTGCCACATTTGAGATAGAGCATGCATATTATATTGAAGCAATGAAGGACCCTAGGTGGATTGAAGCTATGCAGACAGAAATTGATGCTCTTGTCTTAAATAACACTTGGGAAATAGTTGAAGTACCTAAAGTGAAGGTTCCTATTAGATGTAGGTGGGTGTACAAGATCAAGTATAAATCCAATGGGGAGATTGAGAGGTTCAAGGTCAGGGTAGTGGCAAAGGGTTATAGTCAGCAAGAGGGATTGGAATACCAGGAGACATTCTCTCCAGTAGTTAAAATGGTCACAGTGAGGGTAGCTATTGCTCTTGCAGCTATGAACCTGTGGAACCTCTATCAGATGGATGTTTGCAATGTTTTCCTTCATGGTGATCTTGATGAGGAAGTTTACATGCAGCTTCCACCAGGTTTTGGTAGTCAAGGGGGGAACAAGGCTTGAAGACTAAAAAAATCCTTGTATGGGCTCAAACAAGCGTCATAGTGGAACTGAAACTTACTGAAGCATTGTTAAATGCAGACTTTGTACAAGCGTCAAGACAGTGGAACTTGAAACTTATTGAAGGTTAAATGAAGACTTAGTACAAAGCAAGCATGATCATTCTTTGTTCACCTTGAGGAATGATACAAATCTTTTCATCATCCTTGATTATGTTGATGACCTCCTTATCACAGGAAATGATGCAGCTCTGATTCAAGAATCCAAGACCATACTTCACAAGGCCTTCAAAATTAAATACTTGGGTCTTTTGAAATACTTCTTGGGTATTGAAGTTAGTAGATCACATAAGGGCATATTACTATGTCAAATGAAATATGTAGTGGAACTGATAGGAGAAGTGGGACTAGCAGGGTCTAAACCTGCAATTACCCTAATGGAGCAAAATAGGAAGTTGACAACAGTCGAATATGATGCACATTGCAACTTGAAGGATGATCCAGCACTCACAGATGTCAAAGGATATCAAAAGCTCATAGGGAAGCTTCTGTATTTGACATTAACTAGGCTTGATATTGCCTATACAGTGCAGGCTTTAAGCTAATTTAAGCAAGCTCCTAAGAAGTCACACTTGGAGACAACACACAAATTGGTGAGATACTTGAAGAATGAACCAGGATTAGGCATTCTTATGAGTGCAGGTGGAGATATGACTTTAAGAGCTAAGAGCATACTGTGATGCAGATTGGGCAAGTTGCCCAAACTCAATGAAGTTAGTAACAGGTTACTTAGTAAAGTTTGGAGAGGCTCTAGTCTCGTGGAAGTCAAAGAAACAAAGTACAATAGCAAGGAGTTCAATAGAATCAGAATATAGGAGTATGGCAGTAATAGTTTCTAAGTTGATCTGGCTGCTAGGAGTTTTCAAGGAACTGGGAGTTGAATTATCCATTCCAATTCAGTTTTTCACTGATAGTAAAGCAGCAATACAAATAGAGAGAAATCCAGTGTTTCATGAACTAACCAAACATATAGAAATCGATTACCATTTTACAAGAGAAAAGGTGCAAGAGGGACTGATTCAACCTGTTTATGTCCCAACAAAAGAACACGCAACAGACTTGTTAACTAAGGGACTTGGGAGTGTGCAGCATCACCACCTGATGTGCAAGCTAGGTGTTTTGAACATCTTCATGGCACCCAACTTGAAGGGGGTGTTGAGATGGCAAGAGTGATAACTGGTGACAGTTGTGAAGTTGAAAGCTTAGAGGGTGAAAAAGTTAGTTAGGCAACAGTTGTCCACTATAGGAAAGTTTGTTAATTAGTTAGTGGAGTAGGTGTTAATTATATATACTCACGTGTACAGTATGTTAGCAGCATTAGTCATTGTAATCTCTTACGTTCTCTGCAATTGAGATTCAATTTCTTCCGGAATCTTCTCCTGCTTCTTCTTCCTTCGATTCGATCTAAGCTTCAATTCTCCACCCTTTAATGGTGGACTTTATCAAATAGCAACAGATGAAGCATGTAGTAAGGAAAAAAAAAACAATATTTCCAAATCATTGAGTACATTCAAAATTTTAAGCTAAAAGTTCGGCACTAGGATACGATACACATCCCAATCTTCAATTCAAGAACTGACACTTGAAATACCAAATCTATATAGAATTTGTGCCGAAGTGAGATACTAACAAAAAATTACAAAGGGAAAAGGATCAAATATACTCCTCCACTTTGGTATATTATTCACATCTACCCTCTGTTATACTATAGGGACATATTTAGCCTTACCGTTAATAAAACTTTTTAAAAATACCCTCCATCTAACAGAAATCCACCAGTTTAATAAAATAATCATTTAAAAAGATTATTAACCCATAACTCGTTAAACCCATCACATAAAAATACGGAACCTAGATTTCTGAGATGTATTAACATATTTTATTCATTTACAGAGAGACCGAGAATGATGATGGCAGTAGGATTAGTAAGAACTCATATTTTTGGTTTTTAGTTATTCATGGTGACATTAGGATATCATGTTATCACTTAAGGTTGTATTTTTTTGTGGTTATAATATAATATCCCTTTGTCTATTGTAATGCACACTTGACCATTTGTTTTTATGTTGGTAACAACTGATATATACTTTAACAATACTTCTGTTTGGTTAATAAATGAGGTTAGTGTACTTAGGATGTTAAGTTACTTTCCAACCTACTGGTGTACTTTCTTTCATCCTTGATGAGTTTATTAGACTGTGGCTGGATATTAAATTGAATCTGCTATAATTATTTTCTAATTTTTATTCATTATAAGTTCAGTTATTACTAAGAGTTATGAGTATCTCATCCCATAGCTTGGAATCTAACTTTGGTTCTTAAGGCATGATTTGGCGACAATTACTCGTTGTCCAAAGGCTTAAAGTGGAATAATAAAATCATGGTGCGTTAATACTCATCATCAAGGCTCAGTGTTGGAGGAAGAAATACCTCGATAGCTGCCTTAAGACTTTAGAACTGTCAACATAATAAGATGTTATAAACATTCAAGTCATGGTAGAAAGAAAATCATAGTGAATACTTGGTATAGATCGACATGGTGAAAAAAAACAAAGAGAGACGCTAGAAAAAAAAGAAATTGGAAAAAGGTAAAATGTAATAAACACAAAATAAGGATGTTACAAGAATATGGTTGCTGGTACTTTTATGTCTTTCACTTCTTGAGTTCAACAAGTGACTACGAAGAATATGAATAATTTGTAAGGAAGAAGTACAATAGATAAAAGGGGTTTAATGTGTTATTAATGGATATTTAAAAAATAGGTCTTTTTTTTTAATTTGGTGGTTTTCCACCAGGTGGATGGTATTTACAAAAGGTTTGGTTAACGGAAAAGACCTATGACCATGCCCTTCTTTAATGTCAATTATAAGGGCCATTGATGAAGATGTAACGTTGGTCATAAATGTCAAATTCTTTGTAACGGACCATCATCCTTAATTCTGCAAAATATTTTGTATTAGATGTTACCGGGTGCAGAGCATTTAATATTCCCTTTATGATTGTTATTCCTTCCGGTGACAAGCGAAATAGTTGTGTTCGGTGACCATCCCCATCTTGTGTTCCACGTGTCCTTCCTTTAAGCGGCCACATGTCATGTCGTATTTTTCCCTATACTGATAGTCCCCCTGCTTTCCGGTGACACAATCTTGAGTTACCAAGAAGTTGGTAGAAAGCACCTTTTTTGGCGGGAATTACTATATCTCCCTTTGAAGTTCTCTGACAGTTGATTAGAGGCACGTCTCTCCGCATTTAATGCCCTGAACACGCATCATCCCACGATTCAGCACAACTTCTGCCGATTATCGAGGTAATCATGGCCATGAATTTAGCCACAAAATTTGACTTATATGCATTATCCTTCTTTTATGTACTTCATAATCTCTCAAACTTCTAATTTGCATATCTATTTACTAACTTTTCTCTATCTTCCTCGAACTAGAAATTTTCCTTTTTTCAATTCCAATGGTTCCCTCTTTAAAATGTGCTAGTTCTTCAAAGGGCAAAACAAAACCGAGGATTCTGTTCCTCCAACAGTGGGTTCCATCATCCCAAGAAGGCTTAGTACTTCGAAGGATTTTGAAGAGAAATTTCCTACTGTTAACCCTCACACATGGGCCGTTAGTAGGTACCCTTCTTCTATTCGCCCTTCCAGTATTCCTTCTGTGAAGCAAGATTCCCACTGTCATGAGTTGGACATCATTTCTCCTAACCTATCGGAGTGAGTGACCCTTCCCTGGAAGGATTTAGATAGTTTTATACGTATCCCTTTACTTTGGATGCATTTTATTTGAGCGGAGAGCTTGATTCCGTGATTGTGGAGTTTCACCTTCGCTACTAGGTGTGCTTAGCACAAGTAATTCCTTCTGTGTGGAGGACGGCCGCTTGCCTTCGGCGGTGTCTGTGCCTAGAAATTAGGGAGGAGCTAACTCTAACGCACATGATGAATCACTATTCCCCCAAAATCTTCCGGGGGAGGGGTGGGATGATAAACCTTTGAAAGCGTGGCCACCATGCTTTATTGTCTAGCATGGATGATGACAACATCAGTGGGTGGAAGAAATGATTCGTTGTAGTTTCCATTAGTGATATTATTCCAACAATGACTTCATCCTTCCCGGTTGCTTAGAACCGCTCTCGTAAGTTACCTTTAATACACTTTTCCCTACTAAATATTCTTTGATGCTTGTATTGATCCGTAAATCTTTGTTTGTTTCAGCAACTTGATGGATCCCAGCGGTGGTAGAGGGATTGGACCGGTGGATTCAGAAGATTTTGGACGTCCCAATGCCCAAAACCCGTTTGTGGAAAGAGTTGTCCATTAAATACGGGTGGAAGGCCAAAAATCATGGTAACTTTAATTTACCTCGTTTCCACTTTTTGTATATGAAGATCATGGTTGAACTCTTCTGACTTGTTCACAAAATAATGTCTACTTGCGGGCTCAGTCGATGTCCCCGAGGAGGATGTTTTGGCTGACCCTGTTGATGCAATGAGGCTGCTTCAGGAGGCACTTACTCTAGCAGGCGCCTCCAGGCCTGCTTCGGGCGCATGTTTCTTCATGGAGTCCCCGGCCAGAGAACAAGCAACCAAAAAGAAGATGTTTCTTTGCCTCCAGGGAAAAGAATAAGAGGTCAAAGGTTGATGATCCCGAGTCATCTCTAGTGGCGATGGTGACTGGTCCCCCTTCTGGACCGGCCATAGAAGACATTGTGATGATCGATGATGATGAAGAAGCTAGTGATGAGGGAGCTTCTTTACATAGAAGGATATGATCCTCATCATATCAACATGATGTTCGGCCTGTTGAGACAATTGCAACAACTGAAGATGATGTCTCAGCACTTTGGAGAGAAGTTGATTTAGTAGATAATGCTAACTCCCGCGCTCGGGCCCCAATTGTTGTAACCGGTACTGCGAGGCTGAGTACCCGGTCCATGCCGTCTTTGGTTGGCGAGCATCAATTAACCACCAGTTAGCTTCATCACCACCTTCACCATCACCAGCAAATATTAAATCACTTACATCTTTATCCACTCTTCCAACAACGGTTGCTACATCATCTCCATCAGCTGCGCCTGACCATAAAGAAGGTTCCCGTCCTCCACAGTCTCCAGTTAATGGAAAGAGTTGTCCATTAAATATGGGTGGAAGGCCAAAAATTATGGTAACTTTAATTTACCTCGTTTGCACTTTTTGTATATGAAGATCATGGTTGAACTCTTCTGACTTGTTCACAAAATTATGTCCACTTGCGAGCTCAGTCGATGTCCCCGAGGAGGATGTTTTGGCTGACCCTGTTGAGCAGTGAGGCTGCTTCAGGAGACACTTACTCTAACAAGCGCCTCCAGGCCTGCTTCGGGCGCAACGTCTCTTCACGGAGTCCTCAGCCAGATAACAAGCAACCAAAAAGAAGACGTTCCTCTACCTCCGAGGAAAAGAATAAGAGGGCAAAGTTGATGCCCCCGAGTCATCTCTAGTGGCTATGGTAATTGGTCCCCCTTTCAGATCGGCCATAGACACTGTGATGATCGAAGATGATGAAGAAGCTAGTGATGAGGGAGCTTCTTTACATAGAAGGATAGGATCCTCATCATATCAACATGATGCTCGACCTTTTGAGACAATTGTAACAGCTGAAGATGACGTCTCAGCACTTTGGGGAGAATTTGATTTGGCAGATAATGCTAACTCCCGCTTTCGGGCCCCAATTGCTATAACCGGTACTGCGAGGCTGAGTACCCGGTCCATGTCATCTTTGGTTGGCGAGCATCAAATAACCAGCACTACATTTGATGTAGTTGTTTCTCACTCTTCAACTCCATTAGCTTCATCACCACATTCACCATCACCAACAAATGCTACATCATTTCCATCTTCATCCACTCTTCCAAAAGCGGTTGCTACATCATCTCCATCAGCTGCGCCTAAACATAAAGAAGGTTCCCCTCCTCCACAGTCCCTAGTTTATGGGAATTTGAGCAAAATTATGCCGCCCCTTCTGAAGATCCTCAGAGGAGGAGAAATGTTACTCTTTCAGTCTCTATCGGGTGCAATCTTCTTTCCCGGCCGGTGGAGCTTGCAAACTATTTGAAAGGCTTTGGCTTCAGAGAAGGATTGGGAAAAGATTAAAACTCTCTCGGGAGAGTGTTTGTTAAACAATGCCATGCATAACGCCGCAACGGTATGCTTCTTTCTTCCTTTGTTATTTCTTCTACCTTTGAACAAACGTATTGCAGGACAACTTTCTTGCTTTTGAGGGCCTTCAAAGGCTGATTCATGATAAGGAAGAATTTACTTCTTAACAGGATCAGCTTTTGGCGGAACGGGACTAGATTGTTCTCCGCCTCTCGGAACTGGAAACTAAGGCTACCGAGGCTGTTGTTTTGGAGGCTCGTTTGCAGCAAAGTGAGAAAGAAGTGGTAATCCTTAACCAAGAAATTGGGCCGCTGAGGGTTAGATTTGATGAAGCCAAGGCTAAATGGGCAGAAGTCCAGAATGCCATCCTTGTTGCAACCGATCGTGAGGTTGCCTCCGCTGAAAGAGTGATTAATTTGGAGGCATCTTTGAACTCCAAAAATGAAGAGCTTGCTGATGCGGGAGCGAAACATGCCCAGTTGGAGGAGAAGTATAGGAAAATGATTGAGCATTATAGGATTTATAGTTCAGCTATCTGTGAGCTTGACGTTAGTCTCAAATCTGCATCCGCCCAGGAAAAACTTTTCGCTGAAGTTACTCAACTCAAAGAAGAACTCAAGCGCCGAGCGGCTTCCCTCATTGTTGAAAAACTTATTCCATGTATAGCATGCGGAGAAAAATCTTGGAAGCATCCAAGACTGGTATCATTGACATCGATGCCAAAATTTCTAAGGCCAAAGAGACTGAGTTGGCTGCAAAAAATGGACTCCTGGCACAGTCTGATGCTCCAGGTTCTTCTAATTCTGGTTCTAAATTTTCGGAAACTGAAGAGGGATCGGAAGGAGATGATGCCAAAGACCAAGTTGGGGAAAATGTTGAGCCATCAATGGAGCCATCTACTACTCTAGGGATGCAGATACTTCTCTTCCTTCTAGTTCCGGAGAAGCTGCAGTTTAGCTTTACTTGTCTATTCCGGCTTTGTATTTATTTTGGCCCATTCTTGTAAATAAAAACATATTTTTTGCTCAAGTATCATTTGAGTATTGATTTCATTTGAATATTCATGCAAGTCTTTAACTTTAGTACTTGCACAAGTATTTTGTGCATGTCGTCCTGTTCGTGCTTTATTATGTGTAATCTATGCTTTTTCTTCGAAGCATTTCCGTTCCGAGTAATATCCCTTTTACATGAGGGTTTCAATAAGTATTTGCACAAGTTGCTTACTTTTTGCATCTTTTTCGTATGTGGCTTCAGATGTATTTTTCCCCGATGGCATTATGGATTTCGGGCATTGATTCTTCCGGAACCAACCCTTTAATGTAAGGGTTTTTATAAGAGAGGGCCCTCTTATGTTTACGGTGTTCTTGAAGAGGACGTCTTTGTTCATTACGGCACAAACATTTGAAGTCATTGTTTAACTTTCAAATGGTAAAATTAACTCATCGTTCAGACAAGAAACAAGATAAAAACTAAAGGATTTCATTTCATTTAATTTCTTCTATTTTCAAAAGTATATAAGCATTTTTCTATGCAGAAAAGAAATTTCCATGACTTGTGGCTATAAAGAAATTGCCATGACTGTGGCTATCTTGTACAACTTGTTTCTACGGGCTTGGCTGTGCAGTCCCGGACCCCGATGATGTATTCTATTCCGGATTTTCATTCCCTGGTTGACGTGGCATTTAGTGTTGCTTGGCATTCAGTGTTTTCATAACCTCATATCATTCACCTCAGTGTTCGAATGCGAAGAATACGAATTGGAACACTGGAAGTCTTGTATCTTCGAAGATCCCACCAATGAATTGCTAGGTAATCCTTCACTCGGAGACATATCTTGTTTCCCCAATAGGAACTCATGCTATCGAGCGAAAGAATACCGAACAGTCCTCTAGTGGTTTGTGCTCGTGAACGATCGGGTAACCTCTGTTCGGTAGCAAACATAACTTCCCGGTGGGAATTTTCTATCGAAGCAAAGATTATCTAATTGTCCCCGAGTGGAAGCATGTTCATTTGCCTTGTTATCAAAGGTCTTATCACTTAAGTCTTCATAGTATGCCTTCCTATTAAAAACCTTGCCAGAAGAACCCAATTGGGACAAAAATTGATCGAAGGGAAAAAGAGTGCAACACATACTTTCCGTTTGACTCTTATTTGTCAGCAATAATATCTTTTGAGGTGAGCCACATTCCAGTTGTTGGGTAAATTGTCTTTGTTTTTGTTCTCCAACTCGTATGATACTTTCCCAGTGATAGCTGAAACCCGATAAGGGCCTTCCCGTGTTGGGCCTAATTTGTCCGCATTGAGTTCCTGGCTGTTTTGAGTTACCTTCCTCAATACCAGGTCTCCTACTTTGAAATATCGGAGGTTGGCTCTTCGATTATAATATCGCTCCATTCTTTTCTTTTGAGCCGCCATTCTGACATGCGCCAAGTCCCTACGTTCCTCGAGCAGCTCCAAGTTGATTAACATTGCTTCGTTGTTCGATTCTTCGTTGGCCTCAAAATACTTTAAGGTTAGTTCCCCCACTTATACCGGAATCAAAGCTTCTAGACCGTATACAAGGGGAAAATAGGTCTCTCCCGTGCTTGACTTGGCCGTTATTCGGTAGGCCCATTGAACCCCAATTAATTCTTCAGGCCAGTTGCCTTTTGCTGCTTCCAACCTTTTCTTGATGTTTGAATAATCACTTTGTTTGTTGACTCCGCTGGACCATTTGCGCTCGGATGATAAGGTGAAGAGGTAATCCTATTTATCTTCAAGTCTTCAAGGAACTTTGTAACTTTCGCGCCGATAAAATGCAGCCCATTGTCGCATGCAATCTCTTTTGGTATTCCAAACCTGCAAATTATATTTTTCCACAGGAAGTCAACCACTTCGCGTTCTCGTATCTTCTGATAAGGACATGCTTCTACCCATTTAGAAAAATAGTCAGTTAAAATTAAAAGAAATCTTACCTTTTCGGGAGCCGGTGGTAATGGTCCGATGATGTTCATCCCCTATTTCATGAATGGCCACGGGGACAGAGCCGAATGTAGGGGTTCTACCGGTTGATGTACTAGTGGTGCGTAGCGTTGTCACTTATCACATTTTCATACGAATTCTTTGGCATCTTGTTCCATGTGGTGCCTGAACTAATTTCAGCACCAAAGAGTCTGCACCTGAGTGGTTGCCGCATATCCCTTCGTGGACTTTTCTCATGACATAGTTAGCTTCTGATGCTCCTAAACACCGGGCCAACGGGCCTTGAAAGAATTTTTTTACAATTGGCCCTTCTTGAAGCTATAACGTGCAACTTTGGCGCATAACACTCTCGATGCTTTGGGGTCTTCGGGCAACTTTCCGTGCTCGAGATAATCGATTATTTCGTTTCTCTAGTCCTAGAACAAACTAGTAGAATTCACCTCATAGTAACCATATGTGTCCAAGGCTGAGTTCATCAGTTGTACTAACGTCCCTGATTCCGATCCTTGGATTTCTATTGATGAGCCCAAATTTTCCAATGCATCTGCTTCCGCGTTATCTTCCCTCGGGATATGAGTTATGGACCACTCCCGGAATCGCGCCAATAGAGCCTTAACCTTTACCACATATTGTTGCATATGTTCCTCTTTGATGTCAAAAATTACGTACACTTGATTTACCATTAACTACGAATCACATTTGATTTGATGACTTCGGAGTCAAGTCCTCGGGCCAATTCGAGCCTGCAATCAAAGTTTTATACTCTACTTTATTGTTTGTAAAAGAATCGTTCTGATGGCTTGCCTTAAGGTTTACCCTGAGGGCGTAATTAAGATTATTCCGAGACCGGACCCTATTACGTTTGAAGCTCCATCCGTGAATAAGGTCCAAACTCCCAATGTCAATTCTGACACTATTATTCCTCCTTAGCCGCCAGAGGCAATAGTCCCAGACTGAAATCGGCCACAAAGTCAGCCAAGACTTGCGATTTAATTGCAGTCCTCAGTTTATACTCTATATCAAATTCGCTTATTTCGATGGTCCATTTGGCCAATCTACTCGAGAGCTCGGGTTTATGAAGGATATTCCTCAAAGTGAAAGTAGTCACCACAATTATCGGGTGGCATTGAAAGTAGGGCCTTAGCTTTCGAGAAGTGACTACGAGAGCTAAGACCAGTTTTTCTAGATGTGGGTAACGAGTTTTTGCTCCCGTTAAAATTTTGCTAACGTAATAAATGGGAGATTGCGTACTTTTGTCCTCTCAGACAAAAACTACACTTACCGCAACTTCTGAAATCGCGAGGTAGACTAGCAAAGTTTCACCTTCTTTTGGTTTTGAGAGCAACATAGGGCTTGACAAATATTTCTTCAACTCCTTCAAGGCTTGCTAACACTCCGGTGTCCATTCGGAATTGTTTTTCTTCTTGAGTAGTGCGAAGAAACGATGACATTTACTGATGAACAGGAAATGAACCTTCTCAGAGCTCTCAATCTCCACGTGAGTCTTTGTACTTCCTTTACGTTACACAATTGATCTTGGATGTCCTCTGTGGCCTTGCTTTTGTCTCTATTTACCTAACTTCTTCTCTGTGAGACTAGAAATCCTAGGAACTTACCCGAACTGACCCCAAACACACACTTCTCGGGGTAAGTTTTATGTTGTGCTCCCTCAAGATGTCGAATGTTTCTTGCAAGTGCTTCAAGTGGTCACCTGCATTCAAGGACTTAATGAGAATATCGTCTTTATATACTTCCATAGTATTTCCTATTTGTTTTTCGAACATCTTATTCACGAGCAGTTTATAAGTGGCTCCAGCATTTTTTAGCCCGAAGGGCATCACATTGTAACAATATATACCAAAATTAGTTATAAAGGAAGTCTTTTCCTAATCTACTGGGTTCATCTTTATTTGATTGTACCCAGAATAAGCATAGAGAAAACTCATTAACTCGTGCCCGGCTGTAGCATCAATCATTTGATCGATATTTGGTAATGGGAATGAGTCTTTGGGGCACGCCTTATTAAGATCTTTATAATCTTCGCACATGCGAAATTTATTATTTTTCTTAGGTACTACTACTACATTGGCTAGTCAATCTGGATATGTTACCTCTCGGATTGAGCCGATCTTAAGTAAACGGGTTACCTCTTCTTTGACTAATTTATTCCTTGCTTCAGCAATAAGGCACTTTTTTTGACTTACCGGAGGTATGTTGGGATCCAAGCTTAACTTGTGCACGGATATCTCTGTTGGGATTCCTGTCATATCCTCGTGCGACCATGCAAAACAATCAGTGTTAATTTTGGGGAATTCGATAAAAGCATACTTGAGTTCCAGGTGCAATCCTGTTCCCAAATGGAATTCCTTTTTACGAATTCTTCGAACAACGCAACCTGCTCCAGTTCTTATGTTGTGGACTTCATCGCGTCGGCCTCTTCTGGTACTTGAAAATACCTTGGCACCTGATATTGTTCCGACTCTTCTGTCCCCAGGTTATCTTCCTCTAGTTCAGGGGCATGTGTCAGTTTCGGCAATTTCTATGCCACACGTTCTTTTCCTTTGATACTGGAGATCGAAATTGCATTCATCTCCCTTACTGCCGATTGATCACCTCTTATCTGTTTGATCCTCTCGGGTGTCGGAAACTTTAACAATTGGTGATATGTTGAAGGCACAACTTTCATCTCGTGCAGTCATGGTCTTCCCAAGATGATATTATATCCCATTTCTCCATCTACCACTTCGAAGAGAGTTGTCTTCATTACTCTTTCAACGTTTGTGAGCAACAGAATTTGTCCCGACTTCATTACACTTTGAGCTGAAACAGAGCATGATCCGACTACTTCATGCAAACGGATAGTTTTTGGGTCTTCCACACGAGGATCCACAACAACACATTCTGAACTTCTTGGAGATTAGTGATACTTATATCACTAACGGGGTCACGCCAGATTATGTGAGGCTCACACTTTTCCCATTCTCTATATTGGGCGAAGAAAAGCGATGGTTGAAGGTAGAACCAACTAATTCCATCACAACATGGAACAATTTGGCGAGAAAATTTCTGGCAAGGTTCTTCCCTTCAGGAAAGACTGCAAAGATCAAGAGTGAGATAGTCTCCTTTAGACAGGAAATGGGTGAATCGTTATATTCAGCATGGGAAAGGTTCAAAGGGCTACTCAGAGACTGCCCTCATCACAATCAGACAAATGAGGTGTTAGTTCACACTTT
>MDKI01022045.1:0-11103 GCA_005239505.1 Nicotiana paniculata
CCCCCAACATAAAAAAAGTTCTTTTTTTTTATTTTCAGTTTTAGTTTTTCATCTTTTGGTTTACATGTTCGAAATTTTACAAGTTATGAGTTTGGAGGTTTATGTGTTTGGAAGTTTACGAGTTTAGAAGTTATAAAGTTTACGGGTTCGAAATTTCGCGGTTTCGAAAGTTTAGCGGTTCAGAAGTTTATGATTTGTGGGTCTGAAGGTTGTTGGTTCGAAAGTTTATGGCTTCATGTTTATTGTATCTAAATTATTTATGAATACTCTTGAGAAGTTAATTTCCTTAACTTGCGTACCAAACATCAGAAAATGAATAAGATTACTACTTGTTTTCCAAAAAAAAAATTTCTTCAAAAACATTTTTCACGAAAAATATTTTCCGTTATACCAAACACACCCTTAGTTTACAATGTTTCTACTCTTACTTTATACAACCACAATTGGTACTTAGAGATAAAAAAAAAAACTAAACATTGAAAACAATTCAAAAAACTATTTACCTAAAATAATCTCCAAGTTAGCGAGAATATTTCAAATCAATATACAAATATTTTGAATCAATACATGTAACCAAACATAATCTATGTTTGCTTATGTTCAAATTAAAAAGAATTTCCCTAAGAATATTCAAGATGTATAAAATGTAACTTTTGAATTGTATATATAGTATAATCTTTTATATGCACAGTGCAATACTTGACAAAGAGTATTCAACTGACCATCATTCTTTCTATGTGGCTCCGCAACTAGCTTTTATTATATAGTAGATCTTCTCAATGCAACCACAATTAGCATGTGTAACATATATTTTTATCTAATTGCATCATTTAATTATGATAAGTTAGATATGTTTTGGTGTAAATATTGGTATTATATAATTTTTCAGCAAAAAGAGAGAAGCAACTAGTAGTTAGGGGTGTACAAATTGAACCAGAAAACAAACCAAATCGAAAAGTCAAACCAAACCGATTAAAAAACCCGATTAGATTTGGTTTGATTTGGTTTCATGTTCCATAATCTATGTATTAAACTCACATTAGGTAGGAATTACTTACCTCCAAAAGCTAGGTGAAAATCCCTCTCAAGAAGCTCCAAGAATCGCCCAAAGAGTGAGAGAAAATGAGTAAAATAGCTTTAAGTCCCGTATTAGATGAACCTCACTGCCTCCAGCGATTTGACATTTGATGTGCCTAGGCCGCTTCTGCGGAAGTTGACTGGGTCGGCTGGGGTAGCTTCTGCGGACGGGCTCCCGCTTCTGCGGTCCCGCTTCTGCGGAAAAAGAGTCGCATCTGCGGAACCTGGGTTGCCCTCCTTGGACCGCATCTGCGGGGCTTGGCTCGCACCTGCGGCCTAAGGCTCGCAGGTGCGGGGCTTGCGGGCATACCAGAACTGGTGCCCAGCAGCCCTGTTGAGTTTCAAACTCAACTCGCGCATCATCCTAATGCCACCCGGGGCCCCCGAGACCCCACCCAAACATACCAACAAGTTTGAAATCATAAAATGGACTTTCTCGAACTCTCGGAACGCCCGAAACAACATTAAGACTAAGAATCGCACCCCAAAACCAATTGAATCAAACTTAAGAACTTAAAGATCTTCAATTCAATTCCAATGTGCCGAAACATACTTAAACTATTCGGAATTACACCAAATTTTGCGTGCAAGTCTTAAATGACATTACGGAAGTATTCCTGATCTCGAAATTTCGTTTGGACCTCGATATCACCAAAACCTTCTCCAAACCAAATTTAAAGAACTTCAAAACCAACTTTTGATATTAGGCGCCGAAACGCTCCCCGGTCATCCAAAACCCGGTCCGAACATATGTCCAAGTTCGAAATCATCATACAACCCTAGTGGAACTGTCAAATCCCGATTTCGAGATCGTTTACTCAAAATGTTGACCGAAGTCAAACTTGGCCTTTTAAGCCAACCTTAAGGAACCAAGTGTTCTGATTTCAACTCTAACCCTTCCAAATCCCGAACTAACCATCCCCGCAAGTCATAAAACAGTAAAAGCACGTACAAAAAGTCTTATTTAGGGGAACGGAGTTCCAGAAAGCAAAATGACCGGTCAGGTCATTACATTCTCCACCTCTTAAACAGATGTTCGTCCTCGAATGAGCTTAGAATCATACCTGAAGTGCTGAATAAGCGTGGATATCCGCTCCGCATGTACTCCTCGGACTCCCATGTCGCCTCTTGAACTGGTTGGCCCTTCCATTGGACCTTCACCGCGGAAATCCTCTTGGACCTCAACTGGTAATCCTGCCTAGCAACAATAGCGACTGGCTCCTCCTCGTAACTCAAGCTCTCATCTAGCTGAATGGTGCTGAAGTCTAACACATGTGACAGGTCGGCGTGATACCTCCGGAGCATAGACACGTGAAAAATTGGATGAACACCTGATAAGATGGGGGTAAAGCAAGCTCATAAGCAACCTCCCCAACTCGCCTCAACACCTCGAATGGTCCTATAAACCTGGGGCTCAGCTTGCCCTTCTTCCCGAATCTCATAATACCCTTCATCTGCGATACCTTCAAGAGAACCTTATCGCCTACCATAAATGACACATCACACGCCTTCTGATCTGCGTAACTCTTCTGTCTGGACTGTGCTGTGCGAAGTCGCTCCTGAATCAATTTTACCTTTTCCAATGCATCCTTCACCAAATCAGTACCATATAACTTAGCCTCGCCGGGCTCAAACCACCCGATGGGAGAATGACACAGCCGAACATATAAAGGCTCAAATTGAGCCATCTCGATACTAGACTGATAACTGTTGTTGTAAGCAAATTCAGCCAAAGGCAAGAACTGATCCCACTATCCCCCAAAGTCAATCACACATGCTCTGAGCATGTCCTCCAAGATCTAAATTGTCCGCTCTGAATGTCCGTTGGTCTGAGGATGAAATGTTGTGTTGATCTCCACACGGGTCCCCGACTGACTCTGAATGGCTCTCCAGAAATGCGAAGTGAACTGAGTCCTCTATCTGATATGATGGAAACATGCACACCGTGTAACCGGACTATCTCCCGAATATAAATCTGGGCCAACCTCTCTAAAGTATAAGTAGTGGTAAATGGAATGAAGTGTGTGGACTTGGTCAACCTGTCAACAATGACCCAAACTGCATTGAGCTTCTACAAAGTCTGAGGTAACCCAACTACGAAGTCCATAGTGATGCGCTCCCACTTCCACTCGGGTATAGTCATCTGTTGGAGTAGGCCTCCTAGTCTCTGGTGCTCATACTTAACCTGCTGGCAATTTAGGCATCTAGCCACATACTCAACTATGTCTTTCTTCATCCACCGCCACCAATAATATTGTCTCAGGTCTCAATACATCTTTGTAGCGCCTGGATGAATGGAGTACCGAGAAATATGTGCCTCCTCTAGAATCCTATCTCTCAGGCCATCGACATTAGGAACACATTGACGACCCTGGAGTCGAAGAACACCATCATCGCCAATAGAAACCTCTTTGGAACTACCCTTTAGTACCGTCTCTCTGAGAACTGCCAAGTACGGATCATCAAACTGTCGGGCTTTAATCGGCCCCAATAATGAAGACTGAGCAACAACACATGCAAGAACTCGGTTAGGCTCTGAAATCCAACCTCGCAGGTCTGTTAGACAAGGATTGAATGTCCAAAGCTAGTGACTTCTCCTCTACTGAAATGAATGCCAAGCTACCCATACTCTTTGCCTTCTTGCTCAAGGCATCCGCGGCCATATTCGCCTTGCCCGAATGATAAAGAATAGTGATGTCATAGTCCGTCAGTAACTCAAGCCATTTGTGCTGCCTCAGATTGAGATCCCTTTGCTTGAACAAGTGCTGCAAACTACGGTGATCAGTGTAGACCTCACAAGACACTCCATATAAATAATGTCTCCAACTCTTAAGAGCATGAACAATCGCGGCCAACTCTAAATCGTGCACATGATAATTTTTCTCATGGGGCTTCAGCTGACGTGAAGCATATGCAATGAGTCGCCCCTCCTGCATCAATACACAACCCAAGCCAACGCGTGAAGCATCACAATACACTGTATACGTCCCCAAACTGGAAGGCAACACAAGTACTGGTGTTGTGGTCAAAGTTGTCTTGAGCTTCTGAAAGCTCGCCTCACAATCATCGAACCAACGAAACTGAGCACCCTTCTGGGTCAATCTAGTCAAAGGTGTTGAGATGGATGAAAAGCCCTCCACAAACCGGCGGTAATAACCTGCTAACCCTAATAAACTCCTGATCTTAGTCGTCGAAGTGGGACGAGTCCAACTCTGAACTGCCTCAATCTTCTTAGGATCCACCTTGCTACCCTCGCCTGATACAACATGTCCCAAGAATGCCACATAATTTAACCAAAACTCACACCTGGAGAACTTCGCATACAACTTCTGTTCCCGCAAAGTCTGGAGCACTACTCTCAAATGCTGCTTGTGCTCCCCCAGGCTACGTGAGTAGATCAAGATGTCATTAATGAAGACAATAACAAAGGAATCAACATAAGACCTAAAAACCTTGTTCATGAAGTCCATAAATGTCGATGGGGCATTAGTCAAGCTGAAAGACATCACTAGAAACTCATAATGGCCATATCTAGTACGAAAGGCAGTCTTCAGAACATCTGAGTCCCGAATCTTCAACTGATGGTACCCCGATCTCAATTCAATCTTAGAAAACACCCTAGCACCATGCAACTGGTCAAACAAATCATCAATACGCGGTAACGGGTACTTGTTCTTAATGGTAACTCTGTTAAACTAGCGGTAATCAATGCACATCCGCATAGTCCCATCCTTCTTCTTCACAAATAATATTGGTGCACCCCAAGGGGATATACTTGGTCTGACAAACCCTTTGAGAAAAAGAGAAACACTCGACTACCTACGAACCTTCTACCCTAATCTTTGACCTGCACACCCTCTTATCTAGGGTCATGTCCTCAGTCAGCTCCAACTGCACCATGTATCGCCTAATAAACTCTCTCCAAGACTTCTTAGGCTTGCCTCTACACCTCATGGTTCCCATCGAGGCTAACCGCTCGCACCTTATAACTGGGGCTTCTATACTTCTCCTCTTCACATGCATGAACCATCTCAACCTCCTCACCAGCATCTTATCCTCCACAGGGGCCACTCCCACCTTTTTACGAATAACTTCATTCATAATATTATCCAACCGGGTCTTCCCACACATTCACCTCAACATCCTCATCTCAACTACTTTTAGCTTCTAGGTATGAGAGTTCTTGACCGGCCAACACTCTGCTCCATACAACAAAGTCGGTCTAACTATAACCTTGTAGAACTTACTTTAAGTCTCAGTGGCACATTCTTATCACACAAGACACCGGAAGCGAGCCTCCACTTCATCTATCCTGCGCTGATACGATACATGACATCCTCATCAATCTCTCTGTTACCTCGTATTATAGATTTAAGATACTTGGAACTACCTGTCTTGGGGATGACTTGCATATCAAGCCTCACCTCCATATCCCCTTCCTTGGTCCTGCTCAACTTGAAACCTGTAGACTCTAGGGTATGCCTCCAAACCTCCAGCCTCTCGTTAACACCACCCGCATCTCGTCAATTAAAACTATGTCATCCACAAATAACATAACCTCACCTTGGATGTGTCTCGTCAAAGCGTCTATCGCCAGGGAAAATAGGAATGGACTAAGAGTTTATCCCTTGTGCAACCCCATCATAACCTAAAAGTTTTCCGAGTCTCCTCCCACTGCCGTAACCCAAGTCTTAGCTTCATCATACGTGTTCTTAATCACCCTAATAAGGATACTGTGATCCCTTTAGCCTCCAAGCATCACTACAACACCTCTCTCGGCACTTTGTTATATGTTTTCTCTAGGTCAATGAACACCATGTGCAAGTCCTTCTTCATCTCCCTATACCGCTTCCACCAATCTCCTAACAATGTGAATGGCTTCCATAGTCGAACGCCCCGACATGAAACCTAACTGGTTCTCAGAAATGGACATACTAGTACATACCCTCACTTCAACCATCCTCTCCCAAACTTTCATGGTATAGCTTAGCAGCTTAATCCCCCTATAATTATTGTAACTTTTGATATCACATGTCACGATCGGTGGTCCGCGACAGGCATACGGTACCTTACTCAACCGAGTACCAACCTAACGTATCTTTTTGTATCGTACTATCATAGTTAACTGACCCGGAGAGTTTTCGTGAAATAGGTAGAATACTACATGTAGTACTAATTTATACATAAGACATATGGGCCTCTAAGACCAAAATAACAACTCGTACACTGAACATAGGCGGACAAGGCCATATAATCTTTTACGTACATGACATATGTCTACAGCCTCTAAGGATACATAATTGTCATAAAGGTCGGGACAAATCCCCGCCATACCAAACAATACACATCTAAATCATACTGACCAAACAAGCAACTCCGGAGCAAATGGAGTGCACCAATATCTTCCGCTGAACTGATCGCCTACTTGGAGGACTCTTGACCTGTCTATCGGAACCTGCGGGCATGAAACACAGCGTCCCCAGGCAAAAGAGACATTAGTATGAATAATCTACCGAGTATGTAAGGCACATAAATAAGTACATAACAGACATGGAAGAAATATAAAGTACATGACTCAACCTGTAAGTCTGGATAGTTCTGTAAATCATGAAATAATTATAGTGTCATGCATATGAGTATGAATTTCATATCGTGCATAGGTACATGTTTCATAACATCATCAGGCCTCTGAGGGCATCCCATCGTTTCATCTCGGCCATTGTGGGTAAAATCATCAATGTATACCAGCTGATCAGGTGGTAGTGCGTATATAACACCATCTGGTCATGTGTCAATGTGCATGTATAAATGCATGAAATGCATATGAAATACATTAATAAAATCTCTCGATTCGGCATAAGACCATTATGCCTCTGATTAACATCATGAAATAAACTTTACCAACTCACGTATTTTTGAGACCCATGAACAAATGATAAAATAATAAGACATATGGGAATTCAAGAACATAGTCATCTCTAATACTTCTATGAATAGATTCATTTATGGAATTTGTGCATTTGCTCGTTTCATTCGTGTTATATAGATCATGCCAAAAAGAAAGAAGGGATAGCCTCAACATACCTGGACCGATTCTCTTGAAAATTCCTCCAACACACATGTTTTGTGACGAACACGTAATGGCGGATCGAAGTAGGGAAAATCCGTATGATATTCTTGAGAAAGATTACACCGTACTCCCTTAGAATCGCACGATCCCCTTGCTATTACGTAGTATAACTTTGTATGAAATCTCACCTTTTTTGAATTCCTGAAGAATTTTCTTGCAAGCTCACATTACTGAATTTTGTTGAAAGCTTACATAACTGAATTTTGTTGAAAGCTCACATTATTGAAAATGAAGCTCGCGTTCGGAGACTTGAAATTCAAAATGAATTCTCTGAAGTTATTGAATACGAAGCTTAGCACTTTAAAATTTAATTCTTCAAGAATGCTAGTTGGTAGGCCCCAATTAATCTTCAAAATGTGCCATGTGGCACTTTAATTCAAGAGTCACTCTTCTAGATCTTGATAGCTGCCACAATTGGTAGATTTTTATCTTATCCAAATTTATCCACTCATTTCCTTAATTACATGGTTAATCTTCCACCAAAAATTCACAATTAACCAAATATCCACATAATTAAGAATTATCTCAAATTACTTAAAATGATACTCACTGTTAACACATTTTATACACGATGTGGTACCTTGTATGGTACTAGTCCATAAATACCATGTATTTTAGCTCGGGTCGTATTTCCCAAAATGCCAAACTTCGATGTACGAAAATGCGGGACGTAATATCTCATTCCCGATCTTATATCAATTTACTTGTGGCGTACTTCCACATACGAAAATATAGCGTGTAACATCACCCTTGTTTTTATATAGAGGAATCATCGTACTCCACCTCCATTCATCGGACATCTTCTTTGTCCTTCCAAATGTGCCATGTGGCACTTTAATTCAAGAGTCACTCTTCTAGATCTTGATAGCTGCCACAATTGGTGGATTTTAATATTATCCAAATTTATCCACTCATTTCCTTAATTACATGGTTAATCTTCCATAAAAATTCCACAATTAACCAAATATCCACATAATTAAGAATTATCTCAAATTACTTAAAATGATACTCACCGTTAATACATTTTATACACCTTACTATCATAGCCATGTGGTACCTTTTATGGTACTAGTCCATAAATACCATATATTTTAGCTCGGGCCGTATTTTATCCCAAAATGCCAAACTTCGACATACGAAAATGCGGGACGTAAATCTCATTTCTGATCTTATATCAATTTACTTGTGGCGTACTTCCACATACGAAAACATGGGGTGTAACATCACCCTTGTTTTTATATAGAGGAATCATCGTACTCCACCTCCATTCATCGGGCATCTTCTTTGTCCAAAAAATGACATTGAACAGCCTAGTGAGCCATTCCGAACCTGCCCTACCTGCATTCTTCCAAAACTCCATCGGTAGTTCATTTGGCCCAATAGCTCTACCCTTGTGCATATTACACATAGCCCCTTCGACCTCCTCTACTCTTATGCGCCTACAATACCCGAAATTCTGACGCATCTCGGAGTGCTCCAAGTCTCCCAACACAATGTCCCTATCACCCTCTTCGTCCAGGAGTTTATGGAAATATGTCTGTCGTCTTCGTCTAATTTGAGCCTCTTCCATCAAAACTCTACCTTCCTCATCTTTGATACACTTAACTTGATCCAGATCACGGGTCTTCCTCTCTCTCACCTTGGCTAGCATGTATAGCTTCTTGTCCCCTCCTTTTTATTCCTTTGAAAATAAATTTTAGATTGGATAAAATTATAATTTAATTTACTTTTTTAATATTTAGGACTTTAAAATCAACTAAAATTTTGTTTAATAAAATATTCATATATAAGAACACCTATTTTTAGGATTTAAAAATTTAAAAAAATTACTTTATATTATTCTCTTTCTAGAATTTTACCACAATTTTATTTCTAGGTCGTCCGAAATATGTGTCAACTTTTTTATCGATATTTATCATTTTTAAGAACTTGAATTTTTATTTGATATTAATTGTGTGACTCAATATATGATTTGAATGTAATTTGTTTTTGGACAAATTTATTCTTATCAAAATAGGGTATCCTGAACTAATATTAGTAATTATCCAAGTTTATTATTTATCCATCTGCAATCTGATAGGCTTAGCAAGTCCGTCAATAAACCTCCTCACCCTCTCTCTCTCTCTCTCTCTCTCTCTCTCTAGGTAGGAAGTAGAAGAAGAGATGACGGGCCAAATCCACAAAAACGGTCTCATACTGAGTAACAGTCATACTGCCCGCTGAAGGCGCTCGAACTGACGGCGATGCTCATCTCTCAATGTGATAGGAAGAAGCTTCTCTAGGAAGAGCTGAGAGAACTGGTCCAAAGTAAGAGTAGGTGACCCAGCTGGTCTGGTCAACAAGTAATCTCTACACTATTTCTTGGCGTAACCGGTTATCTGAAATATAGAAAAATCGACCCCATTGGTCTCCACTATACCCATGTTCCGTAGAACCTCATGAAACTGTCAAGATACTCATGGGGATCCTCTGAAGATGCACTACTGAAGTGAACTGGAAAGAGCTTGGTAAACCTGTCCAATCTCCACAAAGCCTCAGAAGAATAGCTGTCCCATCACCGGTCTATGCCGCAACAACCGGCTGAACTACTCCGACTGGATGAGATGCTGGAGTCTGATACTAGGGAGCCATCTGCTCCGGAGTGTAAGTGGCAGGAGTCTGGACTCGTCCTCCAGCCTGAGATACGGCTGGTGCCATGGGAAATGCGCCAGTCTGGGCCACATTCTCCATAAGGCCCACCAAACGGACCAAAGCGTCCTGAAGCACTAGGGTGGCAATGAACCCCTTCGAAACCTGAGCTGGCCCGACAAGAACAATCTGGTTTAGAACTTCCTCGTCAAACTCTACCTGAGGATCTACGGTTGGGGCTA
The DNA here is from genome assembly GCA_005239505.1 of Nicotiana paniculata. Taxonomy (NCBI): domain Eukaryota; kingdom Viridiplantae; phylum Streptophyta; class Magnoliopsida; order Solanales; family Solanaceae; genus Nicotiana; species Nicotiana paniculata. The sequence continues at coordinate 10,078 of MDKI01022045.1, forward strand.
CTGCTCGGGCTCTGTGTTGAGCCCTGCCCCTACCTCGGCCTCGACCGCTGCCACTAGAGGCTCTGACTGCTGCTCAGCTGAAGAAGCGGTATGTGTTCTCGCCATCTGCGAGAGAATAAGAGTAGAAGAGTTCAATTAGTATTGAGAGAACAAGATCGCACGACAGAGAAGAATAGAAGTGAAATTTGTTCCTAAACTTCATAGCCTCTGGGAGATAAGTACAGACGTCTCCGTACTGATCCCCCAAACTCTACTAAACTCGCTCGTGAATTGTGAAACCTCGACAAACCTAATGCTCTGATACCAACTTGTCACGATCCGGAATTCCCCCGTCGGGACTGTGATGGCGCCTAACATTTCATTTGCTAGGCAAGCCAACGTTAGTGAATTATTAAGCCAATCCTTATTCAATTCAGTAAATAACAACAATCAAACTAAAACGAATTAAAATGAGTGCGGAAATATATAAAAGCCTCAATATATACTACTACCCGGATCTGGAGTCACAATTTGTGTTTGAAGCTCCAGGGTGGTGATCTCCTGTTGGTGCAGTATTTGCATGGCAAGGTCATGGTGCATGGGCGTGTAGATGCCATGTTGAATGATGTTGGTGAGAGCCTCCATGTTATCCATTAAAATCACTTCTTGTTGCTGCATAAGTGGGATATCTAGAAGGGGCGAAGGTGGTGTTGGATGTGGTGGTTGAATGAATCTGGGTGGTGCATGAAGGTAGTTGTGGTGGGGTTGATTCATTGGTGGTGGTGGTGATGAGGGTGTTTGTTGTAGGGGTATTGAAGGTGTCAAGGTGTAGTGGTTGATCCGAACATTGTTATGGTAGTTGTCACGACCCAAGATACTAACTCAGGTCGTGATGGCGCCCAACACCGGGGTTAGGCAAGCCCACACTTACAAGGATTTCTCCCATGATTGGTTAAACATCCCAATCTGTGCCAAGTTTTTAAAGTTCAAAAAAATTAATTGAAAAAGATAGCAAGCCATTTTTACCAAAAGCAGTCAAAAAGAGGA
>ML360560.1:0-18215 GCA_005239505.1 Nicotiana paniculata
ATATGCCTAGAAGTGTTCATGGCAGCTCTATTTTTTTTTTCAAATTTTAACTTTTCTTTTTAGAAAAATTAACTGAAAATTTTAAATATATATATATATATATATATACAAAAAAATATACAAATTTTATAAATTTTTTCGGTTATTATTTTTACAACAGTTATACAATGTCATTTTCTCATTGAAATTTGGCACATAAAGGGATATTTTCAAGGTCAAAATTTTAGAAGACACTATTTAAAAACGAGGAATTAAAGCGATAATTTGCGTTATCCAATAAAAGGAGAGGAAACGTTTTGCTTCAGAGCAGAAGATTTGCTTCATGAATCAGAGTTGGGTAAGACCGTTAGTTTTTGAACATATTGTGTCAGTGACACTAAAGGTGCTCCAATGTAGCATACTTAAGGGACTAATCTGCTCAGGGTTATATTTAAGCGACCGAAATAGACCTATCCTCAAAAATAAGGGACAATACTGGTCAAAAACTCCTAAACATAACAAAGCTTCAGCTAAAACGTGCTGAAGTTTAATAAATATAAAACAAAACTTCAGCTACAACATGTTGAAATTCAACAAATATCAGCTTATTTAGTACTGAAGTTTTTACAAATGAACTAAATTACTTCAGCATCTTCTGCTGAAGTTTTTTGAAAAAGATTTACGACAAAACTAATGAATCCAGAACAAAACTTTAGCTTATTTAGTGCTGAAGTTTTTACAAATGAACTAAATAACTTCAACATCTTCTGCTGAAGTTTTTGAAAAAGCTTTACGACAAAACTATTGAATCCAGGAAAAAATTTCAGCTAAAACATGCTGAAATTCAACAAATAGAGAACAAAACTTCAGCTAGTAGAATGCTTAAGTTCAGCCGCCTACTAGAATGCTGAAGCTTCCGTGATTGCCTTTGCTACTTCAGGCCCGTAAGTCTGAAGTTTAGGCGAAAAGTGGGTACACTTGTAATTTTTTTTGCAAAGTAGGTATACGTTAAAACGTGACCAAAAAGCGGATATAGATGCAAATCCCCCATTTTGTTGGATCATAAGCCCATGTATCGGTGCACGAAATTGGGGCATTTGCATCTATACCTAGTTTTAGGGTCACAATTGAAGTTATATCCACTTTGCAAAAAATATTTGCAAGCCTACCAACTTAAGAATCAACCTCAGATTTATTGGGTCTGGATTTAAAAAGAATTAGTCTGAAGTGCAATGGACTTAAGGCCAATTAAGTCTAAAGTGCAAAAATTACAGTTAAGATGCACTTAAGGCCAATAGGTTTGAAGTACAACAAATATTTTTGTGCACTTAAGATCAAGTATGTCTGAAGTGAAAAAATTGCACTTCATATGCACTTAAGGCCAAATAGATTTGAAGTGCAACCAATTTTTTCATGCACTTAAAGCCAAATATGTTTGAAATGCAAATTGAACAAAAGAAAAGAAATTTGTTTTTTTTTGAATTTTAACAACCCAATATACGATAATATCTAATGAGCTCAAATTTAAAACAAAACCTCCAAATATCATCAAAAATAAATCTCAATCATCAATTTGTCAAAATAATTAACAATAAATCTAATAAACCCATTTTGCAATTAAAAAAAGTAAAATGAAAAAACCCTAAGCATTAATAAAAGAATAAAGCAGTACAACAACTCACCACTGTATAAACCACCTTAAAATATGCTTACAACAACTTATAAATTCATTGTCGTCTTTATTTTTACATTGTCGAAGTCGAATAAGAAGGAGGAGGAGGATAAAAATGATTGAAATTGTTTAAAGTTTGGGTACTAATTTTAAAAAAATTAAGAAATCGATACACGTTAAATTAGGACGACCTAATAAGGTGCCCCACGCAATTTTTACCCCAAAATTCGCTTGATTTCTTTTTAATATTTGAGTTAAAATAATGTTTTACTTGTACATTATCCAATAAGGTGAAAAGGTAGGTAGTAGTAGTTATTATATTAATTCTATGCTCTATAAATTGCTTAAATTATTATATATATAACAGATCTGAAAATAACATACGGTATTTGAAAATGTTATTTTCTTCTTTTCAAATTGTATGGTTCTTATTGTTTAATTAAGTGTTTATTGCTAGTTCTACTTCCGGAATCGCTAGGCCAAAGGTTAGTCAAGTAAGTCAAATTTTTCGTAATTTTCAACTTTCATGTCAATTCAGTTAATCAGAAATTAATCAGTTAAATATTTCATTAGTTGGTCTGATCTAGATATTTTATTATGGTATTTATGCTGTTCAACGCTTATGATCACATTTGGAATAGCTCGCAGCTCCAATTACTATGCCATTTCTCCATTTTGCCATTTCAGTGAGAGAACGTTTACTCCAAATTTGATTTATAGGTCATAAAATCTCGAATTGTCACGAGTAAAATGAACAATACTCTTATAGTTAACTAAACAGCTACCCAAATCTAAAGTTCTTTGGACTAGCTTCTATATTCCAAAAATGCAAAACAAAAATTTCGACGAAGTCACATATAGCACTGGCAGTCGTCTCAAGCCTGTTTGATCAAGCTTTTTAATGATAAAAGTATTTTTTTATAGCAAAAGTTAATGTATTTGGCCAAGCTTTTAGAAGGGAAAAAAATATTTTTGAATAGAGTAGAAACACCTTTTTGAAAAGCACTTTTGAGGACAAGCTTGTTTGACCAAGCTTTTTTATGATAAAAGTGTTTTTTTATACCAAAAGTTAAGGTATTTGGTCAAGTTTTTAAAAGGGAAAAAAAAATTGAATAGAGTAGAAGCACTTTTTGGAAAACCACTTTTGAGAAATAAACTAAAACTACTTTTTAAAAACTTAGTCACATACTAATTGATGCTCAAAAGTGCTATTCAAATTAATTAGTCAAACGCAAATTACTTCTTGTTGAACTGAGCAGTTTTAGTTTTGATGATTGACAAAGGAACACATGCATAAACCAGGTCCACGGACAGTGTACGCAGGTGACAGACAGACTCAAGTAAAAAGCATGCACATGAAAGAGATAAGTATAATTAGTTATTTCTGATAATCCCTGAATGAAAATGTTGCATATTTGATAAAGAGCATGTCTCCTTACTTGAAGAGAACTCTCTCCAAGATAAGGAAAGAGTTAGAAGTTGAAGTTAACTAAAACTCTTGCACCATTGAAGAGTAAATCATTAAAACTCTAGTTAATTTTTATTTACTAACTCTATATATATATCAGTTGCGTTCTCTTTTACAGGTGACACACATACAAAAGTGAAAGCACGAATTGAGAGCAAAATAGCAAGACATTTTGTGAGCAATTCCTGCAAGATTCAAGAGTGTGATCCTGAAGCTACACGAACCAGATTGAAGAACTAGCTACACGAACTGATATTGAAGTATAAAACATCAATTGTTATCAGAGCATGTTATCCTTTAAGAGTCTGACACTTTAGGAAAAGATCAAGATGAGTGCACTATCTGGAAACTGTAAAGAGCAACCCACCAGTAGGCCACCACTATCCAATGATCACTATTATTCTTTGTGGAAGGAGTGGAGAAGAGATCACTTGCCGATGACTGATGAATGCTTCAAATGTAGTAAAATGAAACACATGATCAAGAACTGTCCTATGTGTGAAATCGAGTAGAAAAAGAAAAGATCTAAAAGAAGGAACAAATTGATGATAAGAAGAACTACAACAAAAGGCCATCCAAAGCAATGATTGATTCTTGGAAAGACGGTCCAAATGAGGACATTGATGATGATGATGATGATGATGTTGAATGAGCTCTTATAGCAATTCGAGAATCTAAAGATGAACCTGATGAAGAATCTGAGATAAGTTTTCTAGATCTTAAGGATAAAATTAAACTCCTTTCTAAAGATAGACTATCAGAATTGTCGCTAACTTTAATTGATGAATCTAAGAATATAAGTTCAGAAAAAGAACAGTTGTCAAATAAATGTAACTTTTTAAAAGCAGAATGCAAAAATCTAGAAATAAACATATGTAAACTGAAAAGGAAAATATTTCTTTGAAGAACCAGATGCACACACTTGATACAACTGTCTTAAAACTTAGATCTGAAAATATAAAGTTAAAGTTAAGGACATGAAAACAGATAGCCCGTGATATACAACTCGACCTAGAGGATGACTTAAGGAAGGTTAAAGATGAGCTACACAAAAAGGAAGAAAACATAAGAGTTTTGAAAGAGGACTTGACAAAGGTTAAACATGAGCTTGATAGAACATGTAAATGGAGCAGGTCCTCCGATGCACTTCCATGGCTACAAGAACACCATATTAGCAACATAAAGGGACTTAGCTTTGGGAATTCTGCACGTAAATGGGATCCCAAAATAAGAACCTAACACTCCCTGAGAATAAGATTTTCACACACTGTGGAAACATTGGTCACTACAAGAGTGATTGCACTGCGAAATAAAAGACAGATCAAAAAAACAAAAACTTTGTTCTAGGGAAAAATAGAATGCCGAGTTGGGCTAAAAAGAACTTGATTTATCCTTTTGCCTATAGAAAGGGACCCAAACTAGTTTGAGTTCCTAAGAGTAACTGTTGGTTTCTTTTTACAAGTCCAAGTGAAAGGAAGAAGCCAAATATGGTACATGGATAGTGGTTAGTCTAAGCATATGACATGAAACAAGAACCAGTTCCTTTCACTTGATGACCGTAAAGGAGGTATTGTCTCCTTTGAAAACGGAAAGAAAAGTGATATCATTGGGGTTGGAAAGGGAAAAGAGTGAATAACATATATGTGGTGAATCTGTCCACTCTTTCAGATAATGAACTCACTTACTTAAGTATGTTGAAAGTGATCCTCTCATTTGGTATAAGAGACTTGGACATGCAGTCTGAGTCAACTTAATGAAGTAGTCTCTAAGGACTTGGCCATAGGGTTGCCTAACATTAAGTTCAAGGAAGATAAAATTTGTGAGGCTTGTGCAAGGTGGAAGCATGTAAGATCCTCTTTTAAAGCAAGAAAATGGTAAGTACTACCAGGACGATGGAACTAATCCATATGAATCTTTGCGGACCAATGAGAACATTGAGTAGAGGTGTTAAGAGATATGTTATAGTGCTTGTTGATGATCATTCTAGGTTTACTTGGACACTGTCTTTAACATCTAAAGATGAAGCATTTGACATGTTCACTTTATTTGTTAGAAAAACTCAGAAACAACTAGGTAATCAACCTGCATCAATTAGGTCTGATCATGGTATTGAATTTGTGAATGCTAAATTTGCTGAATTTTGTGATGTGCATGGCATAGATCATAACTTTTCTACTCGTAAGACTCCACAACAAAATGAAATAGTTTAAATAAAGAATAGGACATTGGAGGAAATGACTAGGACTATGCTACTTGCTAGTAAATTTCCCCATAGCTTATAAGAAAAAGCCGTGAACATTTCATGCTACATCATAAATAGGTGCATGACTAGATATCTTGTTGAGAAGATTCCATCTGAGTTACTTAAAAGGAGAAAGCCAAATATATCCCACCTTAAGGCATTTGGATGCAAGTGTTTTATGCATAATAATGGAAAAGACTCCCTAGGTAAGTTTGATCCCAGAAGTGATGAGGGAGTTTTCTTGGGATATTCTTCACATAGTAAAGCTTATAAGATATATAACAAAAGAATTATGCGTGTTAGTGTACATGTTGTTTTTATGAAACTAACATTATTTTTTAGAAGCAAGAACAAGATGATGAAGAGAATGGGCTGATAAGAAATTCAAATGATGAAATAACAGTCTATCCTGACGCTAAATCACAGGAAGGAACAGGTGATGGAACATGTCCTTCCACCAGGGAAACTTGACATGGGAAATTGACTAGAGGGTAACTGATCCTCAAACCTTGAGGGAACATGTCCATGAATATATTCCTCAGCAACAAAACCATGAAGTAACATCTAAAGAAATTGACAGTCATCTTGCAATATCCACAAAATTGGATTCGGATGAACCTGGTTCATCTGTTGATCAGAAGATGTATAGGGAAATGCTTGGATATTTGTTATATCTCACTGCTAGTAGACATGACATTGTTTTCAGTGTAGGCTTTTGTACTAGATTTCAGAAAAATCCAAAGGAGTTCCGCTTGAAGGATGTCAAGAGGATCTTGAGATGCTTAAAAGACATAACTCATTTTTGTCTATGGTATCCAAATGGTAGTAATTTTGATTTAGTGGGATATGTTGATGTCGATAAGAGTCTGAATTATGAGGAGGAGCCGGTTGCCATTGTTGATAGACATGTTCGTTAGTTGAGGTTGCGCGTTAAAGAAATAGTGGAGGGGACAACCAGTCGGGGAGGCAACTTGGGAGTCCTAGGAGGACATGCGGAGCAGATATCCACAATTATTCAGCACTCCAGGTGTGATTCTAGACCCTTTCAAGGACGAACGTTTGTTTAAGAGATGGAGAATTGTTATTTATCTATGTCAATACCACACAAGAGGGAGGGGGGGGGGTGATTTGTGTGGTGACCAATTTTTTTCGTGCAGTAGTTATAGAAGGACCAAGTTCTTCTATGTGTTCCAACTCCTACAGTTTGCGGAATAATAATTGCAGAAAATAAAGGAACATAGCAATTTTACGTGGAAAACACCTGTCTCAAAAGGTGAAAAAACCACGACCTACTTCCCAGTAGGATTTCCCAAACTCTTCACTAAATCAATGAGCCAAACAGCATTTACAAAATAAATTATTTTGTAACCTAAGGACTAACTCTAATCCCCTTGTGGCAAACTAGCCTCTAGCTATTTGCGACAGGCTTCAAGTTAACTCTAACTTGAATACTCAGTACCTATTACAATTGCTTCTAGATAAATCTGAAAGATACACTTTGTAATCACCTACTACAAATAAACTAGACTAAAAGACAACAAATGGAACTGGTTCAAGTAGCTTCAGAATCACACAGGAAATTCTCACACGAACTGCTTACAAAATTGCTTTGGTAATTTTGTTCTCAATTCTTGTTTTGCTTCTATGTTTGTGCGCACCTGTTCAATAATAACAGTTGAAAATATATAGGATCAGTAGAAAATGAGATATACCAGAATTCGGATGCAACTCTTCCCGAATTCGGATGCAACTCTTCCTTGGTGGAAGAGTTCTAGTTTATCTCAACTCCCTAGATCCTCTTCTATCTTGATTCTGTCCTTACTGAATAAGGAGTCCATCTCCCTATCAATTTACAACCTTTTCGATCAGGAGATATATCTTCAGATCACTGATTGTGTTTATCTCCTATTTGTGATCACCTCACGTGCCATTAACTCTGCATGTCTATGTCTCCAGTGATGGACCTGGTTCAACTCTGAGTTCATTTGTCAATCTTCAAAACCATTCAGCTTCTTGATCCAACAAATTCCCCCTTTTTGATGATGACAAACTTTGTGCTTAGGCCAGTAATCACTTTAATCCAACATTGATACTTTTTATAGTATTAAGCATTTATCATAAAGAACCAAGTTCATTAGGTTATAAATACCACAATTTTCAATATAGCACATCTTCCCCCTTTTGGCATCATCGAAAAGTTACAAAGTCTTAGAATTACCAGATTTATAATATTTAGTCATGGCCATTGAGGCAACTGCAAGTACAAACATGGATTAATCATCAATAGTAAACTAAGGATGTAAACTATCAAGGAAAGTGAGACAAAATGGATAAGAGCAAAAACAACACAATTCATTGATAAGAGCATAGTTCAGGCACTAAACACATAAATAAATAAAAGCAGTTACATTCATGAGCAAAAGATAGCAAAAAAAATCCTGAACTGGGTCATAGAAGGATGAGGGACGACACTGGACACCTAAGGCTCGGAAGGGGTGGAGGTTGGGTTCTTTGCTTGGAGAAGAGAGAGCATTTGTTGAAGAATCCCTGCATTCTTCTCTTTTTCATTTGCCAGTTCAGCTCTGAGAGCATCTCGCTCAGCCTCAACCTCTGTAAGGAGGGTCTTCAGGCAAAGGATTTCAGCATTCTTAACCCACCTTCATGCACAAGCGCCCTGACCTTGCTATTCACAAGAGTTTTCCTTGATGAACCAGGTTCATCATCAGGAACATTCACAACATAGCCGCATGTCAGAAGCGTGTTCTTCCCAAAATGGTCCTTGACAGTGGCCATTTCTGCTTTCTTCACGGGCACTTTGAACTGAGCCAACACAGTCATTAGGATGAACCCATATGGGATAGCATGAGCCTTGGAGCCATTTACCACCCTGTCCAATAACTGAATAATGAAAGAGGGCCAGTTGATTTGCCTTCCACTGTCCAAGCACTCCATAAGAGTTAAATCTATATAGTTTTCTATGTGCCTCCTCTCTTGCCTGGGAAGTATGAATTTATTGACAAACTCAAAAACCACTCTGTGTTGAGGTTTCATCTCGCTTTTGAACACAACCCTGGTTCCACTTCTTCAGCATTATCACTGAACCTCCTGGTTATTTGCAGTTCAGAAGGAAGGCTATCCAAGCCCGGCCACCTCTGCCTTGTATAATCATCATATCCCTCAGCGGGAATCCCAAGAATCTCACCCAGCTCCTTGGCATCAAAGGAGATCTTAAGCCCCTTTACCTGACTGGAGACCCTGCCATCCTTGACTTCTACATTTGCCATGAATCGACAATCTCACTCCTGGCCAGCCTTCCATCTAGTTGAAGGACCATGTCCTTCCAGCCCTGGACGTCCAGAGTGTCCACAAGGTAAATCATGCCGGATTCTTCAAGATTCTTCAGCAACCTTCCCTTCAGTATCGTGCGATTCCCAAATTTTGTCAATTTGTCTGTCTCTCCACCAGACTCCTCTGCTTATTCACCACTCCACTCATCATCATCATCAAACTGAGCCTTCTTTGATTTCTTTGTGGACCTAGTTCTCCTAGCAACAGTCGATGGTGTAGCAGACACAGATGTTGACTTCTTGGAAGAAGTCTTGGCCTTCTTTGGTTTGGGTGTCTCAATCTCAACTTCTGCCATTTGTTCCTCTTGATGAACCAGGTCCATCTCCTCAACATCAACAGCCTCTGCGGGCTCAAACACTTTTGCCTTCCCCTTTTCAGATTTCTTTCTCCTACTCTCCCTCAAAGCTTTCTGTAACTCCTCTTCACTCTACCTAATTGCACTCCTTGTAGTACAACCTCTAGGAATGGAAAAATTAGCAGAGGGAGTGGCTTTTCTCTTCTTGATTTCCATTGGAGGAGCAACTTTCTTGGTCTTGGGTGTCCTCTTCTTTTGGGTTTATAGCTCTCTCCTGATTTTTTCAATAGATCAGCCAAAGTTTCCTCAATGGATGAACCAGGTTCGTCGGTTGCATGTTGAAGATTTTCCAGCCCCTCTGCAGCCTCTCTAGAATTACTTCCCCCTAAATCTTTGGCACCTTCTTCAACAATCGCTGGGACAGTTCCACAAATTGCCAATGGAGTGCCTCCTTCCCCTGTTCCCCTCACAGTACTTCTTTCTCCCTCTCTCTCAATTTCTTTCACAAATTTATTTTTATCGCCTCTTCTTTTCCTATCAGGAATCTCCACATCCACTACAGACCCAATTAAAACAAACCTATTTTCAGAAATTACTGGCTCAAACCCAATTTTAGATGTTACCTGTTCAAAATCAGAAGAACCAGTTGCTTCCCCCTCAGTGGCGGACTTGAAAGAGTCATTGGAGTTCTCAGATTCTTGGGCCTGGCTAGCTTGAAGCTTTGCGTTCAATTTCCTAGCTAGAGAGCCAGAGGCCACAGTCTTTCTGGTGAGCATTTTCACACGCCTTATCATGGGTTCTGGATTGGGGCTTGGTTGTACAACGGGAGTGATTGGAGGAGACGGAACATAGTTGTTTTGAGGTGTGATGGGATGTGATTGAGATGGAGTGAAAGAATTTGATTGAGATGGGGTGGAACCAGTATCTTCAAGCGTGATACTGTAGTCAGGTGTGGTTGAGGAGGATGAAGTAGGAGGTGGAGTGTTAGCCATGGTGATGATTTTTGTTAAGGAAAATTAGGATTAAGGTGTTTGAGTAGAAGGTTGAAAGGGTTTCGATGGTTATGGCTTTAGGAAAAAAGGGTGAAGGATTAGACAAGTGATGATGGGTTTTTAAAGGCTTGGTTAATAAATACACAACGGGTGTAATTTTGGTCAAATGGGAGTCTAATCGGTTCAGGAGTGTCAGGTGATAAGTGACGGTTATGACTCCCCTATAATCTAGGCCATTTTAATTTTATTGGACTCTTTGGAACAGGTTCGAATTTGGGATAGGTACTAGATTTTGTAAAAGCTTATTATAGATAGAGTCCTTCTCATGAGTAACTATTGATATTTCAATATGTGTATAGTGATGAGCACATACCTTGTCTGTCAGATGAACCAACAACGATGAACCAGGTTCATCTTGTTAGATCTCTTGATTAAGCCTCAATTTACAAAAATAGAAAAATATCATTAGTAACCAAGGAGTCATATTAACACATGGCAAGAGAGTATGCCTTTTAAGGCATGAGACTGAGCAATGATTATTCTGATTATTTACACCTTTCAGAATTCCTAGCCAAAAAACATTTCCTCCTTTTTTTTTTCAATTTTGTTTTGGATTGGTTCAATTAGGTGATCTTAATCCTCCCTAATTCTAACCTGTTTCTATCAAAATGCTCTCTACTTAGTTCCTTAGTAAAGATGTCAGCAATTTGTTTGTCAGTAGCGCAGAATTCAATAGAGATCATTCCCTTCTCATAGTTGTCTCTTAGGAAATGGTGTCTAACATCTATGTGCTTTGTTCTTTTATGATGGACGGGGTTCTTTGTCATACTAATAGCACTAGTGTTATCACAGAAGATAGGAATGCATCCAACCTCTATGCCAAATCAGCTGTTGCTTAATCCATAGTAACTGAGCACAACATGAGGCTGCTGCCACGTACTCAGCCTCAGCAGTAGATAGAGCTACTGAATTCTATTTCTTAGTGGCCCAAGACACAAGACATGAGCCCAAAAAGTGTGNTAGATAGAGCTACTGAATTCTATTTCTTAGTGGCCCAAGACACAATACATGAGCCCAATAAGTGTGCCATACCTGAGGTGATCTTTCTATCTACCAAGAAGCCTGCATAGTCAGCATCAACATATCCCACAAGATCAAAATTACTACCTTTGGGGTACCAAAGACATAGGTCAGTGGTGCCTTTTAGAAATCTCAGGATTCTCTTCACTACAGTTAAATGGGATTCCTTGGGATTGTCCTGAAATCTTGCACAAAGCCCTACGCTGAAAACAATGTCAGATCTACTGGCAGTAAGGTATAATAACGACCTAATCACCCCTCTATACAACTTTTGATCAACAGATGAATCAGGTTCATCTACATCTAGTTTTGTGGTTGTTGCAATGGGAGTGTCAATTTCCTTTGAGTCTTCCATTTTAAATCTTTTAAGAAATTCTTTCACATATTTTTGTTGATGGATCATAGTTCCATTTGAATTTTGTTTAATTTGTAAGCCTAAGAAGAAGTTAAGCTCACCCATCATGCTCATTTCAAATTCACTCCCCATTAGTTTAGCAATTTATTTACTTAGCTTTTCAGAAGTTTCCTAAAGATTATGTCATCTACATATATCGGCACTACCAAGAGATCTTTACCTTTTTACTTCAAGAATAAGGTGCTATCAATTTTACCTCTCTTGTAGTCATGTTCCAGCAGGAATTTTGAAAGCCTTTCATACCATGCCCTTGGATCTTGCTTGAGTCCATACAGTGCTTTGTCAAGCTTGTACACATGATCAAGATTCTCCTTGTTTTCAAACCCCGGAGGCTTCTTTACAAACACTTCTTCCTTGAGATAGCCATCCAGAAAGGCACTCTTGACATCCATCTGGTGAAGGGAGAATTCCATGTAAGCAGCAAAGACTATGAGGAGCCTAATTTCTTCCAACCTTGCCACAAGAGCAAAGGTTTCATCATGGTCTATTCCTTCCTCCTGACTGTATCCTTGAACCACCAATCTTGCCTTGTTTCTTGTAACTGTTCCATCTTCATCAAGTTTGTTTCTGAATACCCACTTTGTGCCAATCACTGATCTATCAAAGGGTCTAGGTACCAGATGCCAAACTTGACTCCTTTCAAATTGGTTAAGTTCTTCTTGCATTGCATTAAACAATCTACATCCTGCAAAGCTTCAGCAATATTTTTATGTTCAATCATGGATAGAAAAGCATCAAACGCACACCAATTTTTCAAAGAGGATCTGGTTCTGATTCCAGGTGTTGGATTAGTTATAATGTTCTAAATGGGGTGTGAGCTTTGATATCTGTGTGGTTTTACAACCAACTGGGTATTGCTTGAAGATCCTACAATGTCTTGTTGTTGAGGAAAATCACAGACAGGTTCCAATGAGGTTTAGAAATTAGTTTGTTGCTCAGTTCCCCCTGGCATGTTTCCTGGGATGGATGAACCTGTTCCATCACCCGTTCCTTCCTCCAGTGTTGCTCCAGTTTGGTCTGAGTTTCTGATCAACCCAATTTCTTCATCTACTTGTTCCTGTCTCTCAGAGAGAATGTTAGTTTCATAAAAAAAAACATGCACACTCTCTTCAACACACATAGTTATTTTGTTATACACTTTATAAGCCTTACTATGTGAAGAATATCCCAAGAATACTCCTTCATCATTTATGGGATCAAACTTACCTAGGGAGTCTTTGCCATTATTGTGCACAAAGCACTTACAACCAAAATCCCTAAGATGGGATATATTTGGGCTTTCTCCCTTTAAGTAACTCATATGGAGTCTTCTCTACAAGTGGTCTAGTCATGCACCTATTTATGATGTAGCATGCAGTGTTTATTGCTTCTGCCCAGAAGCTATGAGGTAGTTTACTAGAAAGAAGCATGGTTCTAGCCATATCTTCAAGGGTTCTATTCTTTCTTTCAGCAACTTCATTTTGTTGTGGAGTTCTAGGGGCAGAAAAGTTATGATCTATTCCATGTTCATCACAAAATTCAGCAAACTTTGCATTTTCAAATTCAGTGCCATGATCAGACCTTATTGATGCAAGTTAATTTCCTAACTGTTTCTGGGTTCTTCTAACAAAAGTAGTAAACATATCAAATGCTTCATCTTTAAATGTTAGGAACAATGTCCAGGTAAATCTAGAGTAGTCATCAACAAGCACCATTACATATGTTTTACCACCTCTGCTTAATGTTTCTCATAGGACCGCATAGATCCATATAAACCAGTTCCAACGTCCTGGTGGTACTTATTACTTTCTCGCTTTTGAAAGAGGAACTTACCTACTTCCCCCTTGAACAAGCCTCACAAACTTTGTCTTCCTTGAACTTAATGTTAGGGAGACCTATCACTAGGTCCGTGGAGACTAGTGTGTTGAGTTGGTTTAGACTTGCATGTCCAAGTCTTTTGTGCCAAAGGAGGGGATCACTGTCCACCACACTCAAACAAGTTAATTCATTTTCTGATAGTGTGGACAGGTCTATGAAATAGATATTATTCACTTTTTTTCCCTGCAAAACAATCTTGTCAGCGATAAGATTAATCACAAAATATTTTGTAGAAGTGAATGCAACCAAGTTACCTTTGTCATACAGTTGTGACACACTGATTAGGCTATATTTCAAGCCATCGATCAAGTAAACGTTCTCAATGGAACGTGTGTCATCCTTACCTACCTTACCAACCCCAATAATTTCACCTTTCTTCCCATTTCCAAAGGAAACATTTCCTCCTTTGAGGTTTTCAAGTGAAAGGAACTGTTCCTTGTTCCCTGTCATGTGCTTTGAGCAGCCATTATCCAAGTACCATATTTGACTGCTCCCTTTCACTTGAACCTACAAAAGAAAATCATGGGTTAGTCTTAAGAACCCAAACTAGTTTGGGTCCTTTTCTATGAGAAAAAAAGATGAATTAAGCTTTTTCTGGCCCAATTTGGCAGCCAATTTTTCTTTCGAACAAAATTTTTGTTCCTTTGACTGGCCTGCTCTTTTGCATTGCATTCAATTTTGTAGTGACCAGCCTTACCACAGTGGGTGCAGATTTTGTTATCAGGAAGTGTGAGGTACTTACTTTTGGGATCCCATTTAGGCAGTTGACTCTCAAAGCCAAGTCCTCTTCTGTTGCTACTGTGATTTTCTTGAAGCCATGTCAAGGCATCAAAAGATTTATTCCATTTGCATGTTCGATCCAGTTCATGTTTGACATTTCCAAGTTCCTCTTTTAACACTCTTATCTGTTCATATTTATTATACAACTCGTCCTTTAGTCGGCCTACATTTTCTTCTAACATGATCTGAGAGTTGTCGGCTGTCTTCTTTCTAGTTCCTAGTTTCAGTTTTAAATTTTCAGATTTTAAGTCTAGGACCTTAGTTTCAAGTGGATGAACCTGGTTCTTCAAGGCAGTGTTTTCATTTACAGATTCACTTAATCTGAGCTCCAGTTTCTTACACTTTTCTTTTAACATTACACACTCCTTAGACAACTGTTCTTTTTCTTTATTTATTTCTTCAGAATCATCAATGAAGTCAAGTAACAATTCAGAGAGTTTTTCTTTAGATAGGAACTTAATATTTTTTTTTGAGATGACTTATACTTACCTCTGGTTCTTCACATGATTCCTCATCTGATTCACCAATTTCCATAAGCGCTTGTTCATCTCCATCTTCGTCTTCATCTTCTGATTCTTCGTCTGAGCTTTCTCCCCAAGAAGCAACCATAACTTTCGTTGATATTTTGTTTTTCTTAGGATGAACCATTTCCTTCTTATGGTTACTTCGCTCAGATCTTTCCTTTTTCCATTCCACTTCCCACTGAGGACAATTCTTGATGTGATGATAAGTTTTTCCACATTTGTAGCATCCCTAGTTGGTGGGTTTTTCTGGAGCCTTTGCCTTGTTGTAGTTTCCACCTCTTGAGATGCCCTTTTTTCTAATTAGATAGTTTCTAAATTCCTTGGTGATCATGACCATCTCATCTTCTTCCAGATCTTCTCCCTCAATGACTCTTAATGCCAGACTTCTATCCTTCTTGGGAGCATCCATCTTCATTGTCTGCCTTCTAACTTAGTAAGCAGTGAGATTTTCAATTAGCTCATCCAACCTGAGGGTTACCATGTTCTTGGATTCCTGAATAGTAGTGATATTACTTTCCCAAGAGATTGGCAACACCCTTGTCAAAAAATTTTCAACTTTGTCTTCTTCAAGAATAGTCCTTCCAAGAGATTTTAGTTCATTTGTCAGAGTAGTGAACCTAGTGTACATCTCTTGGATGGTCTCTCCTTCCTTCATAGAGAAATTCTCATATTGAGAATATAGTAATGTACCTCTGGATCTTTTCACTTGTGCAGTTCCCTCATGAGCCACTTGCAAAGTGTCCCAAATTTCCTTGGCAGTGGTGCAACTTTGAATTCTATTGTACTCATTTGGACCAAGTCCACACACGAGCCACTTCTTGGCCTTGGAATTCTTTTCCCATTTTCTTAAGTCTTCAGCAGTGCAGTCAGCTCTTTTCTTTGGCACATCTACTCCTTCAATAGTCTACTTCATGGTGGCCAAAGGACCATCAATGACTATGTCCCATAGTTCATAGTCTTCTCCAATTAAGTGACCCTTCATCGTGTTCTTCCACCAGGAGTAGTACTGGCCATTGAAGAGTGGTGGCCTAGTAGTTGATTGTCCTTCCTAGTTCCCAGGTGGTGCACTCATCTTGATCTTTTCCTAAGGTGTTAGCCTCTTCAAGGATAACCCGCTCTGATACCAATTGTTATTTATCTATGTCAATACCACACAAGAGGGGGGGGGGGTGATTTGTGTGGTGACCAATTTTTTCGTGCAGTAGTTATAGAAGGACCAGGTTCTTCTATGTGTTTCAACTCCTACAGTTTGCGGAATAATAATTGCAGAAAATAAAGGAACATAGCAATTTTACGTGGAAAACACCTGGCTCAAAAGGTGAAAAAACCACGACCTACATCCTAGTAGGATTTCCCAAACTCTTCACTAAATCAATGAGCCAAAAAGCATTTACAAAATAAATTATTTTGTAAACCTACGGACTAACTCTAATCCCCTTGTGGCAAACTAGCCTCTAGCTATTTGCGACAAGCTTCAAGTTAACTCTAACTTGAATACTCAGTACCTATTACAATTTCTTCTAGATAAAGCTGAAAGATACATTTTGTAATCATCTACTACAAATAAACTAGACTAAAAGACAACAGATGGAACTGGTTCTTCTAGATGGTTCAAGTAGCTTCAGAATCGCACAGGAAATTCTCACACGAACTGCTTACAAAATTGCTTTGGTAATTTTATTCTCAATGTTGCTTCTATGTTTGTGCGCACCTGTTCAATAAGAACACTTGACAATATATAGGATCAGTAGAAAAGAAGATATACTAGAATTCGGATGCAACACTTCCTTGGTGGAAGAGTTCTAGTTTATCTCAACTCCCTAGATCCTCTTCTATCTTGATTCTGTCCTTACTGAATAAGGAGTCCATCTCCTTATCAATTTGCAACCTTTTCGATCAAGATATATATCTTCGGATCACTGATTGTGTGTATCTCCTGCTTGTGATCACCTCATGGGCCATTAACTCTTCATGTCTATGTCTCCATTGATGGACCTGGTTCAACTCTGAGTTCATTTGTCAATCTTCAAAACTATTCATCTTCTTGATCCAACAAGAATGTAACGACCCGACCGGTCGTTTTACTTTCTAGATCCCCGTCCCCCTAAATAAGACTCCCCGTATATGCTTTTACTATTTTATGACTTGCGGGGATGGTTAGTTCAGGATTTGGAAGGGTTCTGGTTGGAATCGGAACACTTGGTTCCTTAAGGTTGCCAAAAAGAGCTAAGTTTGAATTTGGTCAACATTTTGAGTAAACGACCTCAGAATTATGATTTGAAGGTTCCAATAGGTTAGTATGATGATTTTGGACTTGGACATATGTTTTGGGTTTTGGATGACCTGAGAGCGTTTTGACGCCTAATAATGAAAGTTAGCTCTTTGAAGGTTTTAAAGTTCTTTAAATTTGGGTTGAAGTAGGATTGGTGTTATCGAGGTCCAATTGGGATTCCGAGCCTGAGAATGGTTTTGTATCGTTTTAAAGTCCTTTAAGTTTAGGTATGTTTGAAAAACTTGAAGTTCTTAGGTTGATTTGATTGGATTTGGGGGTATGATTCTCAATTTTGATGTTGTTTTATCTGTTCCGAGGGTTCGAGCGAGTCCTTTATGATTTCAAACTTGTTGGTATGTTCAGACGGGGCCTCAGGCGCCTCGGGTGTTAATCGAACGAGGTTCGGACCAAGTTTGGAACTTGGGAGCAACAACAGAAGCTCCCAGTTTCTGGTGCAATCGCACCTACGCTTGGCCAGCCGCAGGTGCGAGCTCGCAGAAGCGAGCCTTTTGCCGAAGAAACAGACCGCAAAGGGAAGCCCAGTGACTACATAAGTGAGCCGGTGGCTGAACCTGTGAAGGCGCAGGTGTGAAGGAAGCCACCGCAGAAGCGGGCAACATAGCATGTGCGATTTTATCGTCACAGGCTCGCAGGCATGACCAGCTGGGCACAAAAGCGAAGGGAGTCAAGCTGGCCTTGGTTGCGTGGTTTTGTCCGCAAAAGCGGAACCATAAGTGTGGCTATTTTATCGCGGGTGTGGAAATCGCAGAAGGCAAAACTCAGAGAGGTGTTTTCATATAACACCTTGAGATAAGTAATTTCTACATAATGTGAGTTAAATATATAGATTATGGGTAGGATTAACATGTAAAATTTGTAAAATCATGGGTTTAGATGAAAAACTTAGTTTTTGATAAAAATGGGATTTAGCCACGAAAATAGTTATGAAATTTAGTGAAAATAATATATTTGAGCTCGTGAGGTTATGGGTTACCAACTTTCTTCAAAAATTTCCGGAATCCGTGCACGTGGGCCCAAGGGTGAATTTTAGGAATTCTTTAATTAGGGTTGGAAAATCACTTTAATAGTTATATGAACATTTGAACATGTATTGGTTATTTTATATAACATTTGACTAGTTTTGAGTCGTTTGGCACCGAGTTGAGGGTATAAAGAACAATTGTGGACCGAAAAGTAAGCTTTGAGGCGAGAGAAGTCTCTTTTCTAACCTTTTAAGAGGGAACTAACCCTATAGGTGAATTAAATTAATATGTGTTTCTATTTGTGGGGG